>BLKR01009375.1:0-124168 GCA_011170035.1 Teleogryllus occipitalis
TTGATCGACTAGTTGATTATGGAAATGAGTACCCAAATTTTGAAAGCTTAGGATATTGGGAAACACAGTATGGCAACATGTTGGCTGTTGTAGTATTTTTTGTGTGGATAAAATTATTCAAATTTATAAAATTTAATAAATCAATGAACCAACTAAGTATGACACTGAGAAGGGTAGGTAAAATTGAATTATTTAGCGTATAAAGGCCTGAATTCCATTCTTGTGACTGCAAATTATTTCAAATAGTTACAGAATTTTATTAAAAGGTAACATTTACCTTAAGGTTTCTGCTTCTGCATAATCCATTAAACTATTAAAAATAAAGTCAAAAATAATTAAGCACTATTTGCATCAAATCTTGAGGAAGTAAGGGTATATTTATCTCATTTTAGCTTACTTTTTTGTTTCTATCATTCCTTCAGATGGCCACAAGTTATTTTCAGAAATTCTGAGAGTTTTTGATATTTTCAGTTATATCATCAACATATTTCATAATCCTTTTATTACAGTGCTCAAAAGATGTTTTTGGATTTTCTATCATGTTTTTCATAGTATTTCTGGCATATGCACAACTAGGACATTTGGTTTTTGGAGATCAGGTGATTTTGAAATGGAAACCTAAGATATTTGGAAGTACATGAATGTAATGAAGTATAACTTTGAAATATGCCTTTCTTTTTTGTCTTTTGCAGCTTGAAAGTTTTAATAATATAGTGAGAGCATCATTTACACTGCTTCGCACTATACTTGGAGATTTTGATTATGACAGTATACAAGCAGTTGATCGCGTAATTGGTCCCATATATTTTTTATCTTATATATTTCTTGTATTCTTTATTCTTTTGGTAAGTCCTTTAATACATACAATTTATCTCTTTTATTACTTAATTTTTAGAAATATCTATCTATCTATTTAATGTATTAAGGTAACAATGTTGTAAAATATAATTT
This sequence comes from Teleogryllus occipitalis, assembly GCA_011170035.1. Lineage (NCBI taxonomy): Eukaryota > Metazoa > Arthropoda > Insecta > Orthoptera > Gryllidae > Teleogryllus > Teleogryllus occipitalis. Next base: position 952 of record BLKR01009375.1, read on the forward strand.
AATGTATAATTTTGTTGTATATTAATTCCTCAAGGCCTAAGAACTGTAAATCTATTCTTTATCATGATGTAGAGAAAGAAATGGATCATATAAGAGTACCTGGAAGATTAATAACATCCCATTGAGGTCTACTGCCAAACTAGGAACGGAGTTCATGATATTGATCATTATCATAATTATTATAATAATTCATTATTGTAATGATAATACTGATAATGGTCCTGATCATTATAATGATTATGATACCTATGTTATTCATGATGATGATGATGATGATGATGATGATGACGACCACAACAATTTTTAAATATAAACTTATTACTTCAATGAGTTTTAGAATTCATTTATGTATAACCTGTTTGATGATTTCATTTTTGAAGTGATATCATGAATAAATAACTGATAACTAAATATATAACTGATTTGCCCTTAAAAATAAATTTTATTACATCAGAGCAAATCTTTATTTTTTAAGAATTCTAGCCAAAAACGCTCATTTCTTTCTGTATTCAGAATTCAACTCATAAATGGTTTAGGGTAGAGATCCTAGAATTGAGAAAACCTATACAGAATAGTTTTCCACGTAGCACATCCACACAGTTTCCAACTGTTTTTTATGTAAAATAAATAAATAAATTGACAACAAATGCTTTTAATTTCACAAGCCCTATCATTTTAAATAAAACTTTTTGTCTTTCAATTTTTAATTTTATCTTTTTTGAATTGTAGAATATGTTCCTTGCAATAATAAGTGATACGTACTCAGAAGTGAAGGCGGAAACTGAAAGAAAAGACATATATCACATGGGAAGGTTTTGTTGTCGTGGTTGTCGCAATATTTTGGTGAAATTAAAAATATTGAAAGCAAAAGATGATTTTGATGATTTGTTACTTACTGGTCGCAAAATTCGAAATATGCTTCTTAAGTATGTTTTACTTTTTCATGGCTTTCTTTGTATTAGATTCAATTTGGAGTCATCAATCATTTAATAATATATTTTCAATGATAAATATAGAGCAGATTTCACTCCTGAAGAAGCAGACAGATTTCTTGAGGTCTACGGGATCGAGGATGAAGATGCAGTAATAGATCGTGATGAAGCCAGGAGATTATTAGAAGATATGGAAGGAAAAACAAATGAGGAAATCAGTAAGCAGAATTTATTTATACTAATTTGGTCATAGATTCGTAATACTAATTTCAGACTGTATTGAAATACAGTTATTAAGCGGCTGCATGGGTCTCGCATATTAAATTGAGGTTTTTGTAAAGATTAGTTCTAGCCTTTGCCATCACAAATTTATGATAAATTTTCTCTGCTAGAAAAGAACTCTAGTGACATTTTTTCATGAGAATTTCTGAGGATCACAAATAGACTTATTCCCCATAGTTTTGGAAATACAAGGAATATGTTTAGGAAAAACAGAAATGTGGAAAATAATATATAGTTTTCTTGTTTATACATAATTTTAATTGTAAGAGCTTTTTTTTTTTTCAAAAAATTTTAATTGAACATGTCATTATTTAAAGGTGTTTTGATGACCACATTTCATTTTGAAAAACAATTATCTCACGTAATGACCATGGATGCTTAGGAAATCGTCAAAAAAATCCCCCTTCGCAAAATGAGGTGGGGATTTATCTGAGAATTTCCAAAGTACTAATGGTACTTAATAGAATTATTTCACGAATGAAATTACATCCAACAGAGTTCCACAATGCACCAAATATTGAAAAAAACTTGAAAGCACATTAAAATGAAATAGGTTATGTTATAGTACATAGTCTTTGAGCATAGAATACATATATATTCTATATAATAATATTTCTATATAATCTATATATTATATATTCTATATAATAATAATAATATATATTCTATGCTCGAAGTACATAGTGGTTTATTGCACATAAAAACCACCTTCTACGATAGATGAGTCACAGCTTATTATTGGCCAGGAGGGAAGTGGCTAAGAAAAATCGGATAGAACTACTGGTGCAACAAAATAGCACAAACTTTCTCGTAGTAAAGTTTTTTTTTAATTTCATTGGTATGAACTTGCTTCATTCCGATTGAGGTCTTGCCCTATTCTCCATCTATCGTCACACAAAGTACAATTTTTGACATTTTCTCAACTTTTCAGTTTCCTAATAGCAAAACTGAAATATTACTTCAAGAATATTAAAGAAGAGTGAAACCTTACCCTAAATAGAAATTTTCATTGTAAAATTTGAAGCCATTTTTAAGGAAATGGCGATGAAGCATTACTGTAAATGCGAAATTTACATTTCTTTTTCACTGGAATATATTGAGTTTTCAAAAAACTTCATTTGAAGCACTTCTTCTCATAAAAGCTAAAATGTATACAAATCAATGGAAATGTGCATATTAATGGCGTGAGAGATATTTTAAAAAGTTACATATGTGTAATTTTAAAAAAATTAAAAAGTACACAAAAATGAACTTTACGTCATATTAAACAGTGCAATTAGCACTATCAGTTGGAAAAGTTTGAAGAAAAAATTTTGAGCAGATTTTGAGAAAATTATGTGTGAGCTTTTCTGAAAATGTGGAATTTTCAGCTCATTTTCTCAAAAAAATTATGAGTTTTCAAGAATCTTTATATAACATTATTTAGGCCTAAAGCACATGTACTCATAAATACAATAATGGGAACAAATTGCCAGTAATGTAAATATTAACGTGAGAGACAATTCAAAAAAATTAATTTTTTATAAATTTTGAATAAACAAAAGAATAGAGCAAAATAACGTGTTTATAATCTTCGAGAGTACATTTAGCACTATTCCTACCAAAAATTTAAAGAACAAATTTGTAGCTTGTAGTAAAGCTTTCTAATTTCCTTGATGTGGTCTGGTCTTGACCCCATTCTCTTGCCAACTGCTATCTATCGCCACCCAAACACAATACATTTTTCTGAAATTTTCTCAATTTTTCGGTTTTCTAATAATAGAACCGAAATATTACTTTAAGAATATTGAAGAAGACAAAACATAAAACAACTTATTTAAAATCATTGGAGGTACTTTAACTCACAAATGCAATAGTGTTTGCAACTCGCTGTAAATGTTCATATTAACGGCATGAGAGTTATATAAAAAAATATATTTGTGTAATTTTTGAAAAAAAAACAAAAGAATACAGAAAAATAAACTTTATGTCATTTTTAACAGTGCAATTAGCACTACCTGTTGGAAAAAATTGAAGAAAAAGTTTGGGGAAATTTTTGAGAAAATGGCGTTTGAACGTTTCTGCAAATGCGGATTGTTGAGCCCATGTGTCCCAGGGGTTTCATATAAAGTACCCCCAAATTTTGAAGAATGTTTTCCACATCTCAAAGCTTCAACTACAGCCAGATGGACAGGGGTTACTTAAATCTGGAAAAAATCCTACGCGTGGTTTGGGCGCTAGTTGTGTTGAATGGACAGGCGGACGGACGGACGGACATTTTGGCGTCAATTGACTTTTCGGTATCAAGGACCCACAATGCGGGGATTCCGATTACACTAGGTGTAAGAGGATTTTTTTCCCTTAGTTTTAGAAACTGGATTTATCCAGTTTTAGAAACTGGATTTATCCGGGCCCGGCAATGAACATTTTTCGCCGAAAATGCGCCTCTTTTTCGTGCAGCATGACATTCTCAATGCAACTCGTATTACTCCGTAAATACGTACGTATACGAAAAAGTAAAAATAGTCATACTGATAATAAAACATAAATAATCAGTGCCTGACTTTGACTTATGTGTGCCCTAGGCTGTCCAATGTTTTAGCGCCTTTTTAATTTGTTTTAAACATTAAAGCTATTTATAATCTTTTGAATAAAAATTGTTTTACAATTTTTGTAACCGACACATATTGTGTACGTATAAATAATTGATTATATGTAGTGCTTGATTTATGAAATATTAGGTTCCGGAACGTGCCTCCAAATTAATGATTAATTTAATAGAAATGGTTCAATATTTATTTTATAATTTAATAATTGTCCCCGAGGTACCGGAACGCCGATCCGTCGCGTTCCGACCAAAATAAAACCCTGATTATACGTATACGTATAAATAATTCTCACGATACGATATTTTTGTATTCATTTTATCTGTATCTGGAATGGATATACATTTTATTAACTAACATTTTCATTTGTTACAAATATGGAATATTTCTATAAAAAGTTTGCCTTATGAAATTTTGCATCCGCTGCAATTCGTCCGCGCCCAAAAATTGCGCGCCCCAGGCTGCAGCCTACTCAGCCTGTTCGGTAATCTGGCACTGTAAATAATTCACTCAAAGAATATATTGCATGTTCACTATTTTAATTCGGTAAATAATCAATGATCAAAATAGTGAACAGTTCACTCAACTAGTGATCATCTAGCAACCCTAAACGTGTATTTCCGTTGAAATCTCGAAATCGAATTTCCGCAGCATTACATAACTTTCTCTTTACTAAGTATATTACTCCCTAAATATTTACATATATGAGAAAGTAAAATGGATAATGTACAATTTAAAATACAAATCAATGTTCATTAATTTGTTCAGTACTTGTATTGTTAATAAAGACGTTTTTAATTTTTTACTTTCTCGTATACGTACGTATAAACAGAGTAATATGCGTAATATAGTTATATAATGCTGCGCGAAAAAAGCGGATTTTCGGCACAAAAAAATTCATTGCGGGGCCCTTACAACGAGAAAGTGGATAAATCCAGTTGCTAAATTAAGGGGAGAAAATCCTCTAACTCATGGTGTAGCCAAAATCCCTGTGTTGTGGGTCCTTGATGCCAAAAAACAGAATTGAAAAAAGCAAAACGTCCGTCCGTCCGTTTACCGGAAGTCCGTCCGTCCGTGAGCACTACTAGCGCCTAAACCACGCGTACAATCTTTTCCAAATTGAAGAATCCCCTGTCCACCTGGCTCTAATTGAAGTTTTGAAGTGTTGAAAAACATTCTTTGAAATTTGGGGGTACCGGTATTTTATATGAAGGCCCCCGGACATTTTCAAAATTTTCTCAAAAACGGCTCCAAATTTTTTCTTTAAATTTCTTGAAAGAATAGAATAAAATACACTTAAAGAAGTGGCATAGGTCCAATTTTCACGGTTAACACTCAATTTTCGGAAATCGCAAAAGTTTGTGTTTTTTTCTACGTCTTCCCACAAATAGAAAATTGAAGAGAGAAATTTTTCCTTCAAATGAAATTTGTTGTCAATAAGTAGTTCTTTCTTAAAGGTCATGTACATTTTTTTTGAAAATCTTAGTAAATATTGCGCGCAATAATTGCAATTTTAAAAAATAACAAAAACATTAAAAAATAACAAAAACAAGATTTTTTCAAAAACGGCTCCAAATTTTTTCTTTAAATTTTTGGTAGGAGTGGTGCTAAAGTACCCTATACAATGACAAACGCCATGTTACTCTATTCTCTTGTTTTTTTTAGAAATTAGAGAAATGTAATTTTTTTACTTGTCTCTCCCATCATTAAAATTTACATTAGAGATGTATTTCATTGTTCAATATGTTTCTTAATACAAGCTTCAAAGTATCTCAAATGATGATTTTTTGAAATGTCCATAAGTTCTTCATAATCGTTTAGTATAATTTAACTGAATTGGCGAATTTTCTGAAATGTTGGAACCAAATTTTCTCAAAAACTATGGACAATTTTTTACCAGAATTCTCCACTATGGAAAAGAGTTCAATTCTCTCCGATATTCCAAAAGCTTGATTTGGGCCAAGATATTTGGAGCCTGAAAATCAAAAAAACGCTGAAAAATGTAGGTGTTTTAAATCGTAAATAGAATAAAAAGTATATATTGCAGGAAAATGAAAAGTAAACCATCGGGTCAATTGAAAACATTTCTAAATATTTTGTTTAATAACATTTTCTCAATATATTGTAAATATTACCACAAATGTGATTTTTTTGCATTTGCACGCCTAGAGAATTCACCAGTGATTTAGAGATAAAAGGGTTACCAAGACAAGAGAATTGTTATTAAACAATTTACTTGTGTTGATATAGTCTGAACACGAGAACTATTATCAGTGAAATATTGAAAAAAAATTATGTATAAGTGTGTGTGTGTTAGTCATAGTATATATTCATGTTCTGGTTTAAGTGTCATCGTAGAGTATTACTTACATAGTGATTTTTTCATGTGTATCCGTTGGAATCATTTTATTACTGAAATCGTATGCTGTTTGTGGTTCCAAAAATTGTACCCATTACTCCTGTGTATCATTAATCAAACTGCTAGTTCGCAAGTAGTTGAGTAGATTAATTGAAATTTCACGGCTATATTTTGCGTTCATTTTTGCATTGTTTGTAGTTAGACTATAGTTATTATGCATTGTATTCCCTGCTTTAAGTGCTTGAAGTAATACTTGAAGTAAAGGTGAATTTAAATTTTCATTCTCAAAACCTCCTCCTAAATTTTCTTTTAATTTTTTTGTTGGATAGAGCAAAGGACACTTAAAAAATGGTCCATTTTTGTTGAACTCTCTAATTTTCAAAAATTATACGAGTTATAAATTAAGCGCAAAAAATGTTCTGTTGTAGCACCACAGTTATATTCTGTAACTAGGAAACCGAAAAATTAATAAATTGCGACATATTATTTTTGATGCTGATAGGAACCAGCCGAGATGAGAGATGGAGACAAAATCGAAAAGCAGAAATAGATTAGGAAACTAACTAGTATGTGAAAGTCTGTGCCATTTTGTAGCACCACTAGTTTTTTTTAACAAATTTGTGGATTGGGGAGACACAATAATATTCAGTGTGGAGCCCTAAGCACATGTAGAGTATTATGTGCAAATTCACTCTTGTTCACTTTATTGAAACTTACAGAGAGAAATTTAATCTTTCTTGAAAGCTAAATATAATTTTTTTTAACAGTGGATGAGATCGCTGATGTTGAAGAAGAATTACCCCCAGACTTTTACGAGTAAGAAAATTTGAATTTTGTACATGTCATTTACTTTAGTAATATTTACCATATTATATACCGCTATATTTAATTCAATGGCAGCTTACGAAGCCGTGTTGACCACGTTGAAGACATTTTAAAAGAATTTATGCCAAAAATGGTCCAATTAATGCGGATTATTGAAGAAGTGTATCAAGAAGAACAAGCAGAAATGAGAGCAAAAAAGAAAAAACCTAAAAAGTAAAAATCCTCATTATTTCTTACCCAACTAAAATATTTGTTTTACCATCACAGAAATAATAAGGAATAGAAATATTGTGGAGATTAGGAAGACAAAAAAAATTCTCATTTCATGTAGGTTTGTTACCATTCTTTTATCATCCTTTATAGTTTACAGATTTACAATAGTTCATATGTACATCATTATAACTTGTTGATAACATGAAAATAAAAACATTTTGCCAACTGCATCAGCAAATGCTGAAATTCTGCTTAATAATATTTACATAAAAATAATTCTGTACAAATAATACAATAGAGATGAGTATATTCTCAGAGGAGGAAGTCATACTTATTGAATTTTACTCAATTTTACAAATACAATTTGTCTATAATAATCTGTGATGCATCTGCTAACTACTTATGTAATTCAGCACAAAACTAGATTCATTCATGGCGAAAACAAACAAACAACCCATCACATTTCTGCAATATTCTATCAAAAACATTCTGTCATTTCATTATGATGATATAGGGTACACTGCAAGTGGAAATATAAGAAAGTGCATTGAAGTCTCTGAATTAACCAAGTAACTTATGTTATCTACGTTGAGAATAAAATACTATCACAAAATCAAATATTCATAGCCACAGACACAACATGATATGTTGTATTTATACAGCCTTATGTATTTCTTATCAATATCATTATTGTATTTTCTTGCACAACTGCTTTTAAGAATATAACAACCGAATAATAGTAAATGTAGGTATTACAGCATAGGTGATCTACAAAAGGAAGTCACAGTTTGTGAGCAATATATACCAATGTTGCCCTAAATATTAGATACTCTAGAAACCATTATTTTGCACAACAAAGGAGGCAAGAAAAATCACTTACTACGTTGTGAGCAAATTTTAACTTTATAACTATTTTACAAGTTTGATTCCTGATTCTCTGAATTGAGATCAAGTTTATTTTACTATAAAAATGCAATTAATAATATCACAGTTAAGATTCTTGAGATACACGCTCGCACAATACACTTACTATTGTTTAGACTATAGGCCACATACACTCATAATTGGTAAGAAACAATTTTACTGACTTTCTACAAAGTTGATCTCTAATGACAATTTTTAAATGAGTAGTAAGAACAACAGACTTGCTCTAACTAAATCGATCATTGAACTAATTAATTTTCCTTGCAACCAATGCAGTAGTGCAACTCACAACAGAAAAGCACTTCTGAAATCAAATACATTTTTTAGCTGTAAATAAATACGAAGTTAATGAAACAAATTATTTCAAAACAATATCATCAATTCTTTTTACACCCAAGGAAATTTTTTTACGATTTCTTTAATTGTCTCCATATTTTTTCGGAGCCTAATAAATCATTTTTCAGACCAATCATTGAATTTGCAAGAGTATTCTGCTATTTCAGCCTCTGCATTCCCTTTTGGGAAAGGAAGATCTCCAGCTACTAAACAAATTGCAATTAATTTGTAATAAAATTATTTTACAGAACAATAAATACAAAACACCAAATATGGATAACCAAAAATCCAAGAGTCAGTTCCTAGTGGGAACAAATAATGCACTTCTTGACATGCCTTTTTTAATATTACAATCTATTTTACATATTCAACAGAATTTTAATAGACTGAAGCCAGAGAACCATTTAAATTATCAATTTAAGTTGCTGGAATAGTTGCTTATATTTTTTATGAATAAATGAATGGTACTGTTCACAATAAACATATGTATTTTTATGAATGAAAAATGTTCTTCAGTTTTCACTTCAGAACTCTTCACACTTGCTTGAAGTAGTTTGAAATGATTTTAATTTCATTGTCATCAATGACAAATAACACTCATATTTTTAATTACATTGCAATTCTTATTTTTAACTTTGTTGAAATTCAGTACTGGAGCAATAATCAGTCTGTTATGTTTTCCAGAACAAGTTCTCTGTTCTTTTGGAAACTTAATGAATGCCAAGACCATGAATATCTATCAAATATGGTTTGTTTTATCTCGGTATAAATTTATATATTTTAAATCTAATTTGAGAAAAAAATTCTTTGAATTATTTCACAATCAAATGGCCCACTGTGAAAATCAATAAATGACTAGAAATGATTACACTATTCAAAATAGGCAAGACATTAACTAATCACATAGAATCTAAAATTTAAACTCTTGTTTATTAGTTATTTAACTGATTTTCTACACTGTTTAGTACTTAAAATAAGTACCTCAATGAAATAGAAAAATAATTTATTAACAATACATTTTTTCAATGACAACAATGTATTATCTCTGTATTTCAGAAAATATAATTATCCTAGGCCAACATTAACAAAAAAAATTGGGCTGCTTTAATTTGTGTGCTCTAAACATCATGTTCATGCACAATGAAATAATCCATGATCGTTATAAAAACAATGATTCTTCATGTCTGTTTGAACTCTCCTCTTGCTGCCTTAGTAACTACCATTCGTTTGATTGCTTATTAAACTTAATCCACACATTACTAGCACACCTAGCATCCACAGAATATGTTTCAGTAGGTTTTGTTGCCTCTATTACATTTGTTTCTTTATTTTCTAATGAATCACATTCTGCCAACCCCTCATGCCCAGAGGTAGACTGAAGAAACTGTTGTTCTTGATAATATGAACAAGATCTTAGGAGAGAAATATTATTGAACATGCTTTCAGAATTATTTATGCTGTCAAAATATTCTGACGAGGAAGAATGCCATGGGAAAGGTTGAGCACTATTGCCATTTGAAGCTTGATAGACTGAATGTTGCTCATACATTGAGCTGGTAAGAGGTAAAGTGTCAGCTGATGATTTGTATGGCATACAGTCAACGTCCTGATTTGGAATATTATTCAAAGAATCTGAAAAGGAATCTCCTGGCTGATCAAGTACCTCATCTGTTAACTCTGCATTTGTATTTGAAGCCATGGAAGAAGAAAGTTTTGGTTCTAGGCTATCAGATGCTGTCAAAACCTGTGAGGAAGACAAAGAGAAATACATTCACATTCTTTAAGATAAAGAATGTAATTCCTTTGACCTGGAGGAGACAAATGATTAAATTTCAGAATCTCTCTTTTACTTAGGTCTTTTTTCTGATTTCCAAAACTTTAATAAAAGGTGAAATGGTTTGTGGATTATCCTCTAATATTATTAGACATTATTATAGCAATAATTTTAATGTAAATAATAAAGACATGACAAATATGCTTGGAATTTTGCATACAATGAAGAGCTCTAATAAACAAATAAATTGTGGAGAGAGAATTTGAAGTAAAAAACCATGAGGCTTCACATAAATTATGCAGTAAAAATCCAAAACATTAATGTAAGAACAGAATTCACAGTCTTCTCTACATCTTTCACCGAGATGCAAGTTTGTAGGTATGTTTGTAGTTTCTCTTCATCTGTCTCTTACTCTCAACATCAATCCAATTGTCAAGTATCTGCATTTCTGTCTTCCAGGTCTCAGGATTTTAACATTCTTACTACATAACTAACATACTACACTTCAAACCACTACGTTTAGTAAATGCATGCATGTACCAAACAGACAACATATTTTACCATGCAATACCTAATGGCATTATTAGCACACAAATTTCAGGCATGCACAACATTCATTCACAGATTCACAAGTATGCTAAGTCATGCACTATGGTTCCAATGCATTCATCTGTTTTCTGCACAAGTTTTAATAGGAAGTTGATATAGTTCCAAAAGTTTTCTCCTAGACTGACTTCAATTTTCCCTCCTTTACTTTTATTTGTAACAGAAATACATTTAAGTCCTTTATAATTTAGAAGATAATACAAACACATACACACACAAAATCAGAATGTTTTTCTGGCATTTTTAATATTCAAATTTTGAACATAGTAAATGTTTCTAATTACATAAAGTATATTTCATGCCATGTGGAAACAAAACAATCTCATCAGTAGTAAAAACCAATGCAGATTAAAATACTAACATGCATTTTAATAAAACGTGTATTTCCTCAAAAACTATTCTTTCCTCTCTTTACTATATTTACCAAGCAGGCACACTACAGAGTGTATACTTGCAGTCTATCATTTGTAGGAAAGTGCACAAATTTTGGGTGCATTGATAGCAGAATTTCCTCATTTCCTCTTAAGAGCTTATTTAGTTATGATGCACTATCCTTCCTTTTGTTTTTTAGACCATTGTTTTATGAAATAATAAGATAATTTAATTGAGAATTAAAGAGCATTACTTATTATTTCTCCATCTTTAACCAATTGTTGACAATAAATAACACAAATTTACTGTTTCAGTAATTAGTGATCAATGTATCTGTAAATTTAAATGGTGCATGCCAGTAAAAAGACTGTCTGGTGACTTGAGAAGAATATTACCTCATGAAACCTCAAGAAAATGTTAAATGCATAATTATAAAATTAAAAGTTAAATCATGCAGGATAACTTAAAAATTCATATCATACTCAACATTCCAAACACCATGATAGTATCAAGGCAAGCAAACTTCTTCAAATTCTTTTTCTAATTAAATATCTGAAGTAATTAGAAGTAAAAGAGAAAAATTCATATTTTCAAGAACATAACACTCACACTCGTAGAATTAAAAACAGAAAGAACATAAATAGACCAACAAATTCAGACATAAAATGGAAACAATTCAAGTGGAGAAAAATTTTAAACACTGCAACTAAAACCATGCAAACATATTCTGTAGATTTCACAAGAAAAAGAAAAACACTGTAATTGTCAGTAGAATAATTACACAGTAAAATAAGTCTGGATTGTGCAATCAATCCCTCCTACTATGCGTTTGTTTCCTTGGAAAAAACTAATAAATGTCAGTGTATATCAACATTCAACAAGGGTTCAAACATTACCAATCTTTAGATAGTATTTTGTTAAGCCTACACAGAATAAAGAATCTTATTAAAAATTTCTCACAGGCTACATATTATTTATTATCGCCAATGTTATCTGTTTCAAAATCATGAAAAGCTGTTCCATCAGCTCCTCCAATGCCATAAATAAATGCACCTGCTTAACAACTAGAACTCCCCTCGTCAAAAGGAAATAGAATTTAAAAAACCAATCTCTTTATTTCATTTATTATTGTGTTATTCTACTAAAAGGGAATATGGAAAAATTTACCTACCCCATGACCTAGTAACCTTGTCATGTGTTGTTTGAATTAGAAGGATATTAAACATCTCAATACACTGAATTATTAAGAATGAAATTTGAATATTATCACAATGGGCACTTCATACACAATCCAGAGTGTCTGTGGCTACAAAGAACTGATGAACTTATCAATCATAATAAAAATATATTGTTTTAAGTGGTTATTTAGAATGTACAGATAAAAGAAAAAGAACAACAAAATTTATGTAAGGTGTAGGTAATCATATGTCAGTCAAAAGTGCAATAAAAACAGTGCTTTCTAAGTACACAAGTTGTTTGATTAAGTGTTTTCTATGAAGCACTTTTTATTTTCACATTATGTGTTACACTAAGAAACTGAAGGAGGGAACAGAACAGGCACTATTGAATTTTAACTTTGTTACAAAGATATTCAGAAAAGCAATGAAGAATTACATCCTTTATTCCATTTCCATAAAATGTTAGAAAACACTGAAAATTTTTAATTTCAAGGAGAATTAGCACAAGTGAACTATATTTTACACATGCAGACCCTCTGGAGACACACCATTATCTCTATGTGCAGTTCTCACATAAACAGGACTAGAGGAATGATTCCCAAAAATTACAATACAGAAACTATTGGATTTCAAGTCTTTTAAGAGCAAGAATATATGTTTTTTGACCCCTTCTACTTTGCATCTTGGAAAAAAAGTAAGCTGCTTTGCAAAACATATGGAAAGCTAATTAAAAGTTAAAATAAGAAAATTCATGTTGCAGTCTTAAAATTTATGTCTATTAAATTTTGATTTATCAAATGAATACTTAAGGTGAAATTCTGTAGAATATACAATATTTCTTTTAACATTTTTTTTTGCTGTTGTAAAATTACAGTAGATACAGTATCACTACATGTAAGTTTTCATATCCACTGCATCTAGGACAAATACAACTTCTGCTGGGCAGAATATGAACAAACTGCACAAAAATGCTGTCCCTCTTATCAAAAGTTTATGTCTTTTCTACAGCAAGTATGGAAATATTGCAAATGCTTTGGATTTTATGATATTTATTTCTTTAACTTGCACAATCAAAATACGTTGATAAGCAGCTTAGTTTTAAACCATGCAATAAATTCTTCTGATTACCACTGGAGAGAAAGCAATTCCCCATTAAATTTTCATGTTTCCTATTATAATTGTGTACTGTGCCTGCCTGATTATTGTATTCAATAATTACGAGGGTCCACCGATTTTCAGCCAGTTGCTCCAAAATGAAAGCTTGGTTGGGCGTACCTTTGAATTTTGATCACTCTGGTCGATGAGGTTGCTTCGATTAATACTTGCATTACTAACTCGGCGAGCTGCCATTTGATGATGCCCTTTTCTGCTTCCTGGAGATGAATATGGTGCATCTTTACCTTTGCTGGAAATTGAATCTTTTTTGTTGGATGAATTTGAAGATAAACTATTTTGGCTTGTTGCATCTCTTGTTCTATTTGATGACATTGAATCACTGTTATACTTTTTGCTATTGAGAGAGTCACTGCGACTCTTAGCTGATAAGGAGTCTCTGCTCTTATTGCCAGAAAGAGATTCTCTACTATTGTGACGAGCAGAAAGAGATGAACTGCGTTGTCCACTAGGAGATTCACGGTTCTTCCCTCCGAGTGAGGAAACACTGTCACTTCTATTCTTCCATGAAGCATCTCTCATATTTCTTCCAGACAGAGATGAATTTTCCAATTTACCTCTACCAGAAGGAGAGTCTTTCCTTTTGGCTGCAGATAGTTTTCCACTAGGAGGTTTGGGGGAGATATGCGTTTTCATTCCAGGAAGTGGGATTTTACTCGGTCGCTTTTTGGGAGTCTGTTGTTGTGTTTCTCGCTTTGATTCACCTTGATCAGTTGTTTCTGATGACTGAGGGCCCACAACATGATCATGAGCAGATTCAGTACTGCTGCTGTGGTGAATATTTTCTTCAACTGGCATGGGAAGAGCCAGTAGAGGGATTATTGGATTAGTGGTGGCATCTGGAGGAAGCATAGGAGGTTCCATGTTAATCTCCAAGGGTGGAGCAGTCTTCTGTTGAAGTCTTTCAAGGACGCGAACTCTGGCACGAGTACCTTCCAACTCTATGTTCTTCTCTTCTAGCTGTAAATTTTAATAAATACTTTGTATTAGAAAGTACAAAAAACTTTTTAAAAAACAATACATTACTACATAAGAAATGTGAAATACAATGCAGGGTCACACGTAGTGGTATCAACTGAGTAGGTGTCACTCTACAGAGAGCTTTGAGTGTCACATCTCTTTATCTTTCTCTATTTCGATTCTTGGATTGATTCTTGGTAATAACAGATCCATTTTTTGCAATATATTTGTACTTATACATTGTGCTACATTTTAATCCAGGTGAATTCAATTAATTTTTTTTTTATTTCCTTTAGTTTTATTTAATTGTTCCTTGAAGATTTTTATTTAAATATATTCATGTCTGTGACTTGTGTTAAATTTAACCTCTGTCTCCGAATTTAAATTATGGTGAAACTTCAAGAGTTTATTAAAACAACCTTACTGAATGGTACAGTGATTTGACCCATCTCATATCACAATGTACAAAACTGTTCATATACAATGTGAGAAGAATGGTACTTCACTACAAATATTTTGAAACATTTAAAAATATATTTGAGTTAATGTGATTATTTTTATCATTTTTATTTACTTGATAAATAGCTTATTATTTATTTGACAAACTATTTTGTCAAGTCTAATTTCCAGCTCCCTGATGGGAAATCTGAAGATGGCTAGTGAACAAAAGTTGTTTAGCAAATACATAAAAAAGTTTGCTAACTACAATACCATTTATTTAAACCCCTGTAATACCCACAACAACTCACCAATAAACCACTGATAAAATATTTCATAACTATTTCTCATTTGCATTCATTTTCTCATGAATCTGAAAAGAAAAATATGAAGAATCTCTCCAAAGGGATCCTCATACCATCCATTCCAAATTTGCAGAAAGGAGAGAAAGAGACATGAAAATGATATATTATTTTTAAAATGAAGCGGTTGTTTTCTTGAAAGCAATTTCGTTTATATATATAAATGATTTATTGAAATAAATATATATTATTTTATAAACATAAAACAAATTATATTTATTTTTGTTTAATAATATTTATTTAAACATGAAAGAGAATTCAACATACCCGAAATCTAAGATCATCATTTTCATCTTTAACCTTATCCAACTGTTCAACTAGATGTACAGTTGATCTTGAGGCTTTTGCAAGTTCTTTTTGAAGAGCCTGTAACAAAAAACAAGACACTTTTGTTTAGATCTATTGACCTAATGCTTGCAAAACATTTCTAATCAATATCTTGATAAAAAATAGTACTAGGGTTGCCAGAAATGTTTTCAGAAAACCGTGAATCAAGGAGGAGGGGGAGGAGGTCTTTGAATAAAAATGACACATTTTTGAATAATTATTAATTACACATATACTAATTCCACAATCCTCTGCTTCATTGTAATAAGATCTTTGATAAACGGTTCAGTTCTCAATAATTTATAATTAAATTTAAATATAATAACATCACAATCACCTGCTTTACTAAAATTATCTTTGGATAAATTCTTTGATTTGAAAGCATTTTATTATTTAACTTAATCGATTAACTATTTTCAACAATATTTCTTAGTTGACTGAGCAACTTTTGCATTATTTTGCTTTTTTAATAATTCTTCAATTTCTGTGCACTTGTATGAAATGTTAAAAAGTGCACAGCTGGCTTCAAACTGACTCAACTGACTCTTGTTAGTTTGTCAGTCCAAACATTTTTCATTACCCTGAAAATTCTTTCTGTGCTAGTGTTGGAGACCAGGAATGATGCACATATTGAAATTATTACAGTAGATTTCTCACTGAAAAAATGTTTCTATTTTGCAAGAGATAACAAGCCCTCAAGTTGAAGATAGTCTTCTTTCAGTGTGTGACTTTCATTGAACAAACTATCATTTGTGAGATCATGTCACCATGTAATAACATCCAAAGATTCGTGACTTCTAAAGTTAGTAATGGCTCATGGTCAATAAGATGGAAACAATGAAATACTTAATTTTCAAAGTTGTACTACTTTTCTAAATACTACTGGAGAACTACGAGATCAACAGCAAGTTTTTCTTTTCTGAATTGCTGTATTGGAATTGTGAGCAAATTATTTTTGTGCATACCAAACGTCACATTCATTCCAAAAATTTCTCCGGTAATTTTATGTTCAGAGTCCTGTGAAGTTTGCCATTGTAACATGAAGATCACATTCAATAATTTCTTTGCTTCTAGTTTTAGTAAAATGTCTTGAAATAAAGACAAAGAAATTAATGAAATACAGATAAAGATCCTAAATTGTTGTACAGTCGTCATTTGTGATTTGATTTTCTACATTGGAAATAATTTTCCAAATTGAATTTGGGTTTCTTCTAGACCGAGTGAAATAAAGTATACCTTCAATAGTCTTGATTGTAACATTTATGGAACAATTCTGCATAAGTAAAGAAATTTAGTGCTTGATGCCAAGAAAAACTTTGATCAGTTCAGCTTTTGTCACCGTTTCCTGTGTACTATCTTTTATTACTAAAAAAAGAGTATTATTTTGCTGCTAGATTACCCTCCCTTTTTTTCTTCTTCTTCCATACAGTGTTTGGTTTTCGCAATGCTGCAAAATTGCATTTACTACATTGTACTCTATTTTAAACAACATTGGGCAAATTTTTTATTATTATTAACATCAAATTCATT
This sequence comes from Teleogryllus occipitalis, assembly GCA_011170035.1. NCBI lineage: Eukaryota > Metazoa > Arthropoda > Insecta > Orthoptera > Gryllidae > Teleogryllus > Teleogryllus occipitalis. The sequence goes on from BLKR01009375.1 coordinate 18,128, forward strand.
GAGCATAATCCAATCATCACTAACTTTTTTCTCAATATAATACTGACAAGTGCCTCTTGAGTCATTTCAGAGTTGATGGTAAGACTGAATTACCATTGTGTTCATCATAACTGCTCATTTTCAGTTTAAAGGGGAAGATAAAACAAAGTTTGCAATTTATTATCGAAATGTATACAATAAATATTTTATTAAACCATTCCAATGATTAAATTAATATGAACAATGATTTCATAATATTTTTATATTTAAATAATATAGTGCAATATTCTGCAATTTACAGAATATAATGTACATATATGTATATTCAGAACTGTGAAATCCGGAGCACCCATGAGGAATTACGATGTGTCTACAAATTAGAAGCCCACCACGACGCTTGGAAAATTCTCTTTCCATTAACCTATCCCACCCCCCTTGAAAATACGTTTCAAGACTGATATATTTTAATCTCAACGGTTCATAAAATCCCCCTTCCTCCAACTAAGAAACTGCACTTAGGTGAAGAGAATCCTGTGTGTGTGTGTGTGTGTGGTGTGTGTGTGTGTGTGTGTGTGTGTGTGTGGTGTGTGTGTGTGGTGTGTGTGTGTGGTGTGTGTGTGTGGTGTGTGTGTGTGGTGTGTGTTGTGTGTGTGTGGTGTGGTGTGTGTGTGGTGTGTGTGTGTGTGTGGTGTGTGTGTGTGTGGTGTGTGTTTGTGTGGTGTGTGTGTGTGTGTGGTGTGTGTGTTTGTGTGGTGTGTGTGTGTGTGGTGGTGTGTGTGGTGTGTGTGTGTGTGTGGTGTGTGTGGTGTGCGTGTGTGTGTGGTGTGTGTGTGGTGTGTGTGTGTGTGTGTGTGGTGTGTTGTGTGTGTGTGGTGTGTGTGTGTGTGTGGTGTGTGTGTGTGTGGTGTGTGTGTGTGTGTGGTGTGTGTGTGTGTGGTGTGTGTGTGTGTGGTGTGTGTGTGTGGTGTGTGTGTGTGGTGTGTGTGGTGTGTGTGTGAGTGTGTGTGTGTGTGTGGTGTGTGTGTGTGTGTGTGTGTGTGTGTGTGTGTAGTGTGTGTGGTGTGTGTGGTGTGTGTGGTGTGTGTGTGTGTGTGGTGTGTGTGTGTGGTGTGTGTGTGTGTGTGTGTGGTGTGTGTGGTGTGTGTGTGTGTGTGTGTGGTGTGGTGTGTGTGTGGTGTGGTGTGTGTGTGGTGCCAATTGTGTGGTGTGTGTGTGGTGAGTGTGTGGTGTGGTGTGGTGTGGTGTGGTGTGTGTGTGGTGTGGTGTGGTGTGGTGTGGTGTGGTGTGGTGTGGTGTGTGTGTGTGTATGGTGTGTGTATGGTGTGTGTGGTGTGTGTGTGGTGTGTGTGTGTGTGGTGTGTGTGGTGTGTGTGTGTGTGGTGTGTGTGTGGTGTGTGTGTGGTGTGTGTGTGGTGTGTGTGTGTGGTGTGTGTGGTGTGTGTGTGGTGTGTGTGGTGTGTGTGTGTGGTGTGTGTGTGTGGTGTGTGTGTGTGGTGTGTGCGTGTGGTGTGTGTGTGTGTGGTGTGTGTGTGTGGTGTGTGTGTGTGGTGTGTGTGTGTGTGGTGTGTGTGTGTGGTGTGTGTGTGTGGTGTGTGTGTGTGGTGTGTGTGTGGTGTGTGTGTGTGGTGTGTGTGTGTGGTGTGTGTGTGTGGTGTGTGTGTGTGGTGTGTGTGTGGTGTGTGTGTGGTGTGTGTGTGGTGTGTGTGTGGTGTGTGTGTGGTGTGTGTGTGGTGTGTGTGTGGTGTGGTGTGTGTGTGGTGTGTGTGGTGTGGTGTGTGTGTGTTTGTGTGGTGTGTGTGTGTGTTTGTGTGGTGTGTGTGTTTGTGTGGTGTGTGTGTGTTTGTGTGGTGTGTGTGTGTGTTTGTGTGGTGTGTGTGTTTGTGTGGTGTGTGTGTGTTTGTGTGGTGTGTGTGTGTGTTTGTGTGGTGTGTGTGTGTTTGTGTGGTGTGTGTGTGTTTGTGTGGTGTGTGTGTGTTTGTGTGGTGTGTGTGTGTTTGTGTGGTGTGTGTGTGTTTGTGTGGTGTGTGTGATGTGTGTGTGTTTGTGTGGTGTGTGTGTTTGTGTGGTGTGTGTGTGGTTTGTGTGGTGTGTGTGTGTTTGTGTGAGGTGGTAATGCTGTGTTTGTGTGGTGTGTGTGTGTTTGTGTGTGGTGTGTGTGTTTGTGTGGTGTGTGTTTGTGTGGTGTGTGTGTTTGTGTGGTGTGTGTTTGTGTGTGTGTGTGTGTGTGTGGTGTGTGTGTGTGTGTGTGTGGTGTGTGTGGTGTGTGTGTGTGTGTGTGTGGTGTGTGTGTGTGTGTGGTGTGTGTGTGTGTGTGTGTGGTGTGTGTGTGGTGTGTGTGTGGTGTGTGTGTGGTGTGTGTGTGGTGTGTGTGGTGTGTGTGTGTGGGTGGTGTTTGTAGTGTGTTTGTGGTGTGGGTATGGGTGGGGGCAGCCCGGAAGCGCGCGCGAGAGCACAGTGCGGTGTTCGCCACAGTCGCGGGAGAAAGCGCCCGCCGCTCCCATGCTGCTGCCTGCGCTGTGCTAATGGGGGCAACACACGACGCCCCGGTGCGGCCTCGCTTCGCGGATGGACCTCCAGAACTCGGCACGTGTTCAATCTAATTAACTCTCATCAATACTCGCGTTGGCGCTAATATTTTGACCTGTTCAACTTTCTTCGTTGGCAATTCCCTGTTTTCTTAGCTACGTAATGGTTACTTGGAAATTCCGGAATGATTCAGAACTTCCAGATTCCACAAATTCTATAAAACTCCTGTCAAACCTAATTTAACGACAATAGCACTCACAATTTCTCCGTAAAGTTGTTCTGTATAAACGGCACATTGTAAGTTACTACAAGGCAGAGCTTTTCAACTATTTGAAGTGAAAAGCACTTCATTAATTACGTGAGAAGAAAACCACAGAGGAAAGAAAGCTGGAGGAAATCGATACAATTCTTAACTGCCCAGCTGAACTCGGTAATCTAATTTAAGCTGATTAAGGAATGTCTTGTACGTAGATAATATTAAACAACATATAAAGTCAAGGTAATTTTCTCACTCAGGTAGCGAAACAAGTCGAGGGGTTGTCAGTATTATCACATATACAAAATTAACACACATACCGTTGTACTTAGAATTGACGAAACAAAGGGACTTTTTAAAGTAAATGTATATTAATTTCGGAATGAAGCAGAACATTCATAATCAAAACAACATTTTATGTAACAATGGCGGTCATATGATTAGAAAATACCACACGATAATTACTTTTCACAAAATTTAGAGAGGGGCTGAAACAGAGATGAAAAGTAAAATTTACATTGTTGAAATATATAAAAAAAAGATGCATATCTCCCAGTCTCGGTTGAGTATTGATAAACGAATATTACAACTTTTATTAGACACCCTTTTATCTTACAAGCATTTTGTAAGTTGAAAAAATTAAGTGAACCGCCATACGAACGCTTTTCATTGATTAACACAAAACCTCTCTCAGATTTTTAAGTAATTAAATTTCCTGGAAAGTTTCATTGATGAGAGGCCATCCGCATTGGTCTCATTCTTGAGAGCGATCTCATTACAGATTACAACAAACGATTTTGCTACTACAATATCTGCCAAAGCCGCCATGATGCAGACTTGTTACCTCTGCGAGTAGTATGTTGCTTCTGTCGTCTTTCGAAAAAATGTCTATCAAATGAAGTCTTGAAAAGTAATTAAACGAAGCAGTACAATCATTATCGATGTATCGAAGTTTACAATCATTATCGATGTACGAAGCATCGAGCGGCAGCTGGTCATGGGACCCAAACAGCCATGTATTAAGAAAGAATTAACGTGATGTGACTACTACCAGATCTACTAGTTGACAATCGAAGGAAAATTTTACTTTTCTCTACGACACGATCCATACGAACGACCCAGAATCACCAGCTCTGCAGTGGTTGCCTCACAGCAATCGTTGCTCACGTATTGTGGATTTAAGTGTACTCTCTCTGTCCAAGAGAAATCTCGAAAGGTCCCTCCGCATAATGCGAATTGGATTGATTTGAATTCTAACAGTCTACTCCGTTAATATGCAAATTACCGTATTATGAGTTCTACATTCTCCTAATCACAAAATACAGCGTTTTCTTCACAAAAATTAACAAGCAGCAAAACACAGTAACCCATTATCTTGACCTACTGTCCCGTCAACCTTTTCAATTTAGGTGGTACATAACCAATTTCATCAGGAGGCATTCCAATTCTTGACTTCCCACGCCGCGACGATAGAGGTCAGTAGCTCCCGTGCTATTATTTCTCTTGCAAATACAATTTAAAAAAAATTGTACATCAAAAACCTAATAAATGTGTGTGTACCCCCAACATCCGCACATTTGCAGTTATGCACGAGAGGGTAGTTTAAAAGATACCTTTTTGACATGTAGATCTTGTAGAATGACGGTTTAAAACAAAGTTAAAATTCGAAATACATTTAAGTTTGATGAAAGTAACGCCAGGAACAAAACATGAACATACGGAATAAATTTTTAATACTTATTTGAAGACAGTGTGATCGCCTAAATGTAAACAGACCGAAGTCACTTGATGTATCTTTGTTAATTCAAAACAATAAACCAAACGAAAACTCTTTGAGCGATATTGGTATGCCGAAGAATTATTTTTAACGGATTATTATAACACTTTTGACGAGTGGATTAACTGCGATGAACACTTCTTAAAAACAAAACAAAACAACAAGCAAGTTGTATCGCAAGCTTAAAAGGCAAAATATATCCAGAACGTACCCAACAGACGAATTTTAAAACTACACGAATCATCCGCAAACAAATGCTGAGATGTCCCCATGTTTTGTTTCTGGACATAAATGTAGCTTCTCCCAACGTACGTTTTGCTGAGCTCTTTTGTTTGTAGCGGTAGGAGTAGAGCTGAGGGCGAGTTACTATATTGTTAGCAATGCAGAAAAATCAAATCTGCAGTTCGTTTACCGTTGCAAATATGTTTTCTACAACTCGGGAATGAAAATGTCGTAGTTTTTGAAATGTTGCTAACCTCGCGCTTTTTAAAATATTATTATTATTATTATTATTATTATTATTATTATTATTATTATTATTATTATTATTAAACTTTCATTTATCTTTCAAATATTTATAGTTAAAATGTAGGGATAGGATGAGACTCAAGAAAACGTGCGCATATAATCTTCCCCTTCATACGTCATACACAGTTTTTACTGTTTTGACCAAATAAATGAAATTTAATAATAGTAATAATAATAGTAATAATAATAATAATGACAATAATGATAATAATGATAATGATAATAATACTAGTAATAATAATAATAATAATAATAGTAGTAGTAACAATAATGATAATAATACTAGTAATAATAATAATAATAATGATAATAATAATATTAATAATAATATTTTTTGAGCCACACATACAATTTGAATGGTGTCTGACGAGTCAGCTACGACGCGTGCAGGCGCCCAAGTGGCTCACCTTGTTCTCGACGGCCGTGGTGAGCAGGTGGCGCTGCAGCTCGACCGGGTTGAACTCGCGCAGGATGGCGGCCACCTTGCGGGCGTCGGGCACGCCCCGGGCGAGGTGCTGCGGCGAGCTGACGATGCCGTCGAGGGCGCCGAGCGGCGGCGCGGGCGACGGCGGCGGCGGGGGCGTGGGCGTGGGCGTGGGCGTGGCGGCCGAGGGCGTGCGCGGGCGCCCGCCCCACGCCGGGGCGCTCGACGCCACGCTGTCCGACGCCCGGCGCGCGCGCCCCGCGCCGCCCGCGGCCCCGCCCCCGGCCCCGCCCCCGCGCGCCGGCGACGGCAGCGACGAGCGCGTCCCCGACGGCGCCAGGGACAGCCGCCTGCGCAAGCACGGCTCGCGTCACGTCGTCACACAAACAAACAGGGAACGGATTTCCATGCAATTACGTCCCACGTACAGGAACTGTACTTGGGGTTTTCTAACGTGGCGGCTGAGGGTAGTATCTTCGAGATGGAATTCAGCACGACTTTTTGAGTCATTCTCAGTCCTGTCGCAAGGTGTCGCATGATTGCGACCGCATCAAGTGACTGAGGCAGACTAAGATACTACCCTCAGCCGCCACGTAAGAAAAACCTGAGTATAGATACCTGCATTCAATAATATTTTTTAGAGTTTACGAGACATTCTGAATGAATTGAAACTATAGTCGACTCCGGTTATAATGAACTCTGATATAGTGAACACTCGGTTATAGTGAACTTCTGTCACTGATCCCGTTTCACTTACAATGCAACTAAGCGTAAGAAGATTCGGTTATAGCGAACCTGAACCTCGGCTATAGTGAACGTAGGAAATAAGTCCTGGAAATTAATTGGATCGCCTATGTTATTAGACTATTGGAAGGGCCTTCGGAGAGTGGGACGGTGTTCCAACAGTGCAAGAGGCTTTGAAAGGTGTCAAGACTGCATTACGATACTTAGAAGCAGAAGACAAAGCTGAATCAAATACGGAGAGAGCACGAACTCTGAAGAAGAATCTAGAGAAATCACTAATTAAAAATGTACGAAGCAAACAATTGTAAACAATGGCTTTTTAAGGGCAAATGAAGATATTGAAATTTTCAGTTCATGTTGATAATGAATTTTGCTGTCTCTCTATATTAATAAAATCAAAGTGGAGAAATTCTATTTAATTTAGCATCATCGGATATAGTGAATCAAAGATGAAGTTCACTATAACCGGAGTCGACTGTATTTTTAATTTCTTCAATTTTTATTAATAATGTGGGTGCAATAATGTGGTCGTAATAATAAATTTTGTAAACAAATATCATTATGCAAAAAAAGGCAATAGCGAACAAAAAAGTCAGATTCACTCACTAAATTCATTGCGACTTTTAACATTTGCCCTAGAGAGTTCGATCTACTCAGCTTTAAACATATTATTTAATGAGAGAAAAGTTGAAAAATCTAAATTATTAAACCATCTTTATTTCACTAAACATGATAAATCTTATCGAAGCAGTGTAATGGGAAAGAAGATATATTTTTCCAATGACTTCTGTCAAGTATCAGATGTGAAGTAATAAATCTTATCACTTGTCAATAGAGCATTCTTGTAAGCAGGCCGGATCGACGCACTTCTTTGAGAAGTCTTGCAGCGGGAAAGGAATGCAGTCTTCCCGGGAATGTGTTACATGCCAGATCTTATCGCCTCCCAGTGAGCACCGGCTCTCCCTCGCTCTCTCAATCGGCGAGGCGAGACTTCACAGCGAAAAGCCGGAATGTTATGATTCAAGGAAAATAGAGTGCTTGGAAAGCGACGTGTTACACTGCGAAACACTACAATTACGAGTGGTGTAGATTAGATAATGTTATCTTTATATGAAAGAAAATGCATTTTGATTTTTAAAATTAACGTTGTGCACTACAATGCCTGTACCAAATTCTTCAGACCCTTTTGAAAATTAATCAAAGAAATTTTCAAGAAAAGAATGTACACAATCGTTCTTTATTTTTCTGTTTTCTTCGATCTTCAATTAGCAGAATTCAGGATTCAAAAATGGCATATCTGAATTGCATGTGACGGATTTTGGATATTAGTTAACTAATGTAGCTCTATCATAACTTCGAGTTTTCGTCAACTAGTTTTTCCCCCCACATTTTTGTAAATCACGCACCCGCTGGCCTAGAACGTTAACATGTAATAACTACTAACCAGAATAAAATGGCAAAAGAAAATAGATAGAAAAAAGTAATTGGTATCAACTCAACGATTATCATGGGTCATTTGGAAAGGTCTATTTAGTTATCGTAATACGATGAAAATGTGTTAAAACAGCCAATTTCAAAACAATATTAATTGTCTTTATATTTTAACTTTATTTTCGTTTTCTTTTACGTCGTTAACTTTATTTTCTTCCGTTGTTACGAAATTGAAGAAAGAAACAAACAAACAAACAAACTTTTGAACTTGAAACGGAATTATCGACTTTTCCCCACACTCACGACGTGGCAGGTCGACGGACGACGCGACAAAGAAGACAACCTCTATATTTTAGTTTCTAATGGAGATGCAAAAAGAAGCCGCGCAGGCTGAAGGACTGACCTGGTGGCGAGTTCGGTGGCGAGGGGCGAGTAGGAGGCGGCGGAGACGGACGACGAGGCGACGGACGAGGACGCCCCAGACGAGTGGGACAGCGGGCCGGGGGCGGTGGTGGTGGTGTTGGTGTTGGTGTTGGTGGTGGCCGCCGCCGCCAGCGCCGCCGCCCCCGCGCCGGTCGCCGCCGCCGCCGCTGCCGCCGCCGCCGCCGCGCGGCCGCTGACGAACTGCAGGTGCAGGTCGTGGATGCGCGCGTTGAGCTCGCTCTTCTGCGAGACGGCGACGCGCAGCTGCTCCTCCAGGTCGCGCTTCGCCGCCACCAGGCTGCCCAGCTCCGTCTGCAGCTGCGACGCCCGCACGCGGCTCGCCAGCGTCTCCGCCTCCATCTCCGCCACCTGCGCCACGCCCGCCCGTATACATTCACACACCACCACCATTTACAAGTTTTCTTTTGGGGTTGGTTGGGTAGTGATTCCGGGCGCGTCAACAGCGTAGGTCATTAGACACGTAAGTGTAGAGCATGTTTTGTCTCGGGAGATGGCGGTGATCTTTCTCCGCTGGACCTACCGTCGGCTAGTGGGGTTTCCCCCTCACCAGGATTCTCCTACCAGCGGGGCACCGCCCCAGCCGGGACTAGCTCTAAGCATGTTAGTGTAAGTATGTGTGTGTAAGGAGAGAGGATAGGACAAGGAAGAGGAATGAAGGATCGCCCGCGGACCGTGGCCCGTTTGTTAGGGTACTGCTGGTGATCGGAGAAACCAAGCAAACTACCGATCAGAGCAGCCGATCGCTAGAATTCTCCTCCAGACAGCGACTGAGTTCAACCTAGCTGAAAAGCTAGGTTGTCGAAAATTCTGCCGCCGTCGGGACTCGAACCTAGGACCTCCCGGTGAGAGGCGCTGTATTGATATCAGTGGCGTCAGTGGCTCAGTACATCAGTTAATGCACTGAGCTACCGCTCCCGGTTTATTTTGTGTTATTGTTAAGAAGTGTTTGGGTTTCAAGAAAATTATGAGCTCAAATGGAAAGGTCCTTTTGGAAGACAAACAATGCTCATGAACTGTTAACCTCTTTGAAGAACTTTGATTACGACGACCTTACGAAAAGCTAGAGACGCAAATGCACCACTATTACATATTCAGAATATGGTATCTAATTCCTAATAGCAACAAAATACTTATCAGCGCATCACGTACCTAATACATTAGAGAAAATGACGCAAAAAGTTTAGAATAACCATGATTCTTAATGATAAGTGTAATAATTCCCCTAATAAATTAGTGAAAATTTTTTAGGCTCCAAAATTTTTAGAATAATGATGCAATGCTGTTAATTGGTAACTTCCCATTGATTTTTCCAACCCTTTCCTCGTAGGTAGTACCACTTTCACCGCTTGCCACCTCACCTTGTCGAGCAGAAAGTCTCTCTCCCTCCTGAGGCCGGACACCTCGTCCTCGTCGGCCATCTTGAAGTCGGTTGCGGCTGCGGCGGCAGGGGCGCCCGGGGAGGCCGCCCCGCCGGCCGCGGCTGCTGCTGCTGCGGCCGCTGCGGCGTCCGCCTTGGCCGCGGCCGCCAGTCGTAGTTCTCTCTCCTCGGGCGAGGCGCCCAGCGCCGCCTCTCCCGCCTGCAACGCCCACACCCCGCGCTCGCACGACCTCGCACCAGCGCCGGCGCCAGGAACGGCGCTCGCCATTGCGACACGACCACGTTCACTCAAAGCTGAACTGAATACTCGCGAAGAGACGATCCATTTCCGGAATTTTAAAATCTAGATCCGTTTTAGTCTAGTGTCAATTGCGTATAAATTTAATATTTTATTTCTACATTCCTAGTCTGAGATTGTTTTACATGATAGCGTATTATTTCTTTTCTTCAGGATATATTCCTTGGAATATGCTACAAAAGAAATACTTGGAAGTTTGAAATAGACGCATGCCCGTGCCAGATTTCGGCATTCTAGTTAAATACCTCGTCTACAAATACACACAAATCTCCTAATATTCAATAATCGTTAATCTAGCCGAGGGCGTGACACATACGACACAATTCTCTTAAAAGGGGCGGAGAGTAGATGGAATAGGCACACATTAGTTATAATTCTTAAACAGATATCGACGTTTATCGGTGATAATTTTTACGTTTAATCGCTTCAAGCAGCAACTGCAACGCAACTGCAACGCAACTGCAACGCAACTGCAACGCAACTGCAACGCAACTGCAACGCAACTGCAACGCAACTGCAACGCAACTGCAACGCAACTGCAACGCAACCGCAACGCAACCGCAACGCAACGGCAACGCAACCGCAACGCAACCGCAACGCAACCGCAACGCAACCGCAACCGCAACGCAACCGCAACGCAACCGCAACGCAACCGCAACGCAACCGCAACGCAACCGCAACGCAACCGCAACGCAACTGCATCGCAACTGCAACGCATGCCGGAGGGCGCACTGACCTGCAGTCGCTGCTGCAGGTGCTCGACCTCGTCGCGCAGGCGCGTGCCCTTGCGCTGGATGACGTCGAGCAGGTTCCACAGCTCGTCCTCGGCCTCGTCGGGCAGCTCGGACGAGGAGGAGCAGTGCGCGAGGGCGAGGCCCTTGGCGAGGCCGAGCCCGCCCGCCGCGCCGCCCGTGCCCACGCCCACGCCTGCCGCGCCGGTGCTGGCGCTGCCGCTGCCGCTGTGGTGCTCCTTGCTGGAGGAGGACGTCTCGGTGCCGAAGCCAGAGTCCTGCACGGCGCTGGAGCCCGCGCTGCTCGTGCCGCTGCCCTCGCCGCTCTTGGGCTGCTGCGTCGCGCCCGCCGCCGACCCGCCGCCGCCCGCCTTGCGGCCCGCGCGGCCCAGAGACGCCACCGACGGCAGCTCCGCGCCGCCTGACACAAAACCGCACTCAATACCACACTGTCCACTCTGGCTGGAATCAACTTAGTTGATTACAACAGGGACATTTACATTGATTCCTCAGTAAACGAACTGATTCCCGACTCCACCCACTGATTCCCGACTCCACCCACTGATTCCCGACTCCACCCACTGATTCCCGACTCCACCCACTGATTCCCGACTCCACCCACTGATTCCCGACTCCACCCACTGATTCCCGACTCCACCCACTGATTCCCGACTCCACCAACTGATTCCCGACTCCACCAACTGATTCCCGACTCCACCAACTGATTCCCGACTCCACCAACTGATTCCCGAGTCCACCAACTGATTTCCGAGTCCACCAACTGATTTCCGAGTCCATCAACTGATTCCCGAGTCCATCAACTGATTCCCGAGTCCACCAACTGATGCGTTTTAACTGACTCAGGCAGTAGAGCATCCACATGTTCAATTAGCTTTGATAATCTTTTGCAAAATCATCAAAAATTGAAGGTTTTTGTTCGATAACGAATCACTTTTCTTTTGTAACCCCATAGCTGATAATCTCTTACAAATTTCATCGGACTATGTACGTGAGTGTGGTGGTGGCAAGATGCAAACCCTTCAACTGCCGAAGGCCCCTACGTGCCAGAAGGCGATGTTCGCGGGCGCACCAACTACTGAGGTCGTTCGCCCCGTAAGGGTGGTATATGATTTTTATCGTGGGAGGTGGCGGTGATCTTCCCACTACTGGGAGAGATCCGGCGCCGACCTACATATCAACTTGTTGGGTTCTCCCAAACCACGAATCTTCCGCTGCTCCGGCTGGGGCAGCGCTCCAGCCGGGGAAACATCTCGGCTCCCGACATGTGTGGTAGTGTAATGCAAGTAACAATAAGTTGGTATACAAAAGAGGGTGAGCATAGGTCAAGGAAAAGGTAGAAAAGATCGGGCGCTATCCGTGTTCCATTTGGTTAGGGTACTGCTCCGGCATTTGCCTGGTGTTGATCGGGAAAAACCAAGGAAAACTACCCATCAGAGCAGCCGGCCGCTAGAATTCTCCTCCAGGCAGCGACTGAATGCGACCTAGCTGACAAGCTAATGTCGAAAAACCTGCCGCCGTAGGGAGTATAACCGTAGGACCTCCCGGTTAGAGGGACTGCAGTAACATGAAGGCGGCTCCACACATTCGTTATTCGGCGAACAGCGAGCAACCGCTCGCCGAATCCCGAATAGTGTGGAAGAGTTGCTTGCTATTTGCCGAGTGACGAACATTCGGTGCTCGCCCCCCCCCCCGCGTATGTTTTGGACACAAAGGGAGTGAACACGTCAGCTGCTGGAAACTGGGAGAGCACTAGCTCTCTGCTGGGCGCACGCCGAATGCGTGGAGCCGTCTCAAGTCGAGGCGGCGGACCACTACCCACCTGGTCCGTGCGAGTGGTGCGCGTGGGCGGAGGAGCGCGCGTGGTACGGCTTGCGGCGCAGCTGTCCGGGCTCCCAGGGCCGCGCGGCGCCGCCGCCGGCCGCCGCGCCCGCCGGGCCCGCCCCCGCGCTCAGCGGCGCGCCGCCGCCGCCGCCGCCGTGGGCGTGGCCGGGGCCCGGGGCGCCGCCCGCGGGGCCCGAGTGCAGCGGGGCGGACACGCCCACCGAGTGCAGCGCCGACGACGAAGAGGCGGAGGAGGAGGAGGCGGCGCCCGCCCCGCCGCGGCCCGCGCTGACCATCTTCTGCTGCAGGTGCGGGAACGTCTCCATGACGAGGTCGCGGAACTCCAGCAGCGCGCCGACTTCATTCTGTAGCTCCTGCAACACACCGACAGCACTCGTAAACGCTCATTCGCTGCCCGAATACAGCGCACTCACATACGCATCTTTATACAACAATATCAATATACTACTCCTCAATAAATAATATACGCTATTTCTGTGAATGCCTTGAGACAAACACTTGTGAACTGTTCAATTGCTCCTAGAATTAAATTCCAGGGAAGAAAGTGAATGCAAAAATCTACCGATACGCACTACAATATTTTGCTTGAAATGCAGTACTCCATTACACTTTGGTATTCTTAAGTGTGAATTCTAGAAACTAAAACACCTCTCGATTTCACGGCACTTAATACTTTTCAATGACTTAATTTCCTCTAAAAATCAACAATAACATTGAATTTTCGTTAAGGACTAGACGCGATGAAAGCGGGGACATCAGTTACCTAATATGCTAGTAGTATTCGCTGGAATTCACTTAATAACAATGATTGAAATGGTGAAAAAAAGTTTGGAGAATGATTATCGATCTCATTCGCAACGTGCTTAGGGTGGGAAAGTGCATGAAAAAGGAAGCAAAACGACAGTACTTTTGGTCGAGATTTCAATGATAAATCGCCAGAATTAATCTTGAGAGCATGTGTATCGCTGATTCAGAATATTTTAGCAATGAAGACGTTTAAAATAAGCATTGTCTTATAACAATAATTTGGATTTCAAAACTGACGTACGTTAGTAAACCTTTTTACATTTTATTAATATGTCACAAAATGCTATATCAATATTTTCCCAACATGCAAATAAATTTCTCTTTGGGTGTATATTTTAACGCATTTTTAATGATGTCTGAAGATTTCTTAAATAAACAGAACGAAGTTGGATCGAAATGTAAAATGAATGGAAGTATTAAAATGTTTGCTTCGTAAGTTCTAAATTTACGAAAATAATTTCACAAATTATCCCAAGAACGACGGAAACACACTTACACATGTTTCTCAAATAAAAAATTTAACGCATTTTCGTAAAATTTTGCTTTAATGCTTCTGAGGATATGAATAAGGAAATTTGTACCCGGCAAAACCATTTACCGAGTTCTTGAGTAAAAAATCTAATTTAGAATCACCAATGTACGATAAAAGGAAACAGAAGCACAAATGGAAACGACGAGCAAAAGATTTCGCAAGACGTAAGCTGGGGATTACGACGCCCCGCCGTCCCAGCGCGGCATTTCACAGGCGCGAAGCTACGAGCAGCGTGGGAAAGCCCCAGCGGCGCGGCGGCGCCGGAGGAAACCCCGGAGGCGGCGGAGCAGAGGTCGAATGTCGCAAGGGAGACAGAAAGGGTTCCGGAACCGGAAAATTCGTGACAAATGGAGACGTTACGAAGGCCGACGTGAAGGTATTAACAGAAACGGAGATGGAGATCTGAAGACTCATGAACGACGGATATTGTGGATCAAGGGAATCAATTGTGCGGATAGTGATACGACCCGCAATGATTTCGATGGGATGTAAATAAAAGAATTAGACTAAAAGTTACGACAGTTACAGAAAATGATAACAATTACGTCGGTTCCCATGACAAAATTATATTAAAAAAAATATTGCTCAAAACCCTGCGAGCAGAACAACAAGACAATCCTCCAGGCCGAGAGCGAGGGGCGCACGAACGAGGGCTCCGGGAGGGACGCGATTGGCGGGTAACACCGGCCGAGGGATGCGCTGGCTGCAACAAGGCAATGGGGATGAAGAGGGGGGGCGCGCAAAGCGGGACTCGTCATCCTCCATAATGGATGCGACCGCCGGGGTTCGAGTGCGCTCTCGCTCCACCGGTCCCGATCGGGCGCCGCTCCACATACCGAGTGGCGCTCGTGGAAACGAGGGCGCACACTCTCCAACCGACAGCCGAATATCACGAACGCTTCACTTCCACCCGTCATGGAAAAGGTCTGGTTTGTACAGATTCTGAGCGAAGTAGGCGGTTTGCGAGTCGTTTTGTTCTGATATATTGTAACCTCAACATCAATGTAATGTAATTACATTGATGATTGAATGAATGAAAAATGAAATTGATTGAATCAATGAAAAATGAAATTGATTGAATCAATGAAAAATGAAATTGATTGAATCAATGAAAAATGAAATTGATTGAATCAATGAAAAATGAAATTGATTAATTGATGAAAACTGACGATTAATTACATTACATCACTTGCGTTCTTAAATAGAGAAATAATACAACGTCGCTAGATAAATAGTAGTTATTTTTCAGGAAGGAAAGTACACAGTAGTTATATTTAGGAAATTTTGAAAATAAAAATAAATCAAATCAATTTACAATGTATGTTTGTACGTCGATCATTTTACAGAAAATTTGGTACTGAAAGATAAGAAAATGTTGCTTATTTGCTTACACCAGTGATTTAGGTTTAAATACTACTGGAAACGAGAGAACTAGGCTATAGAATTCTTCCATGTTCAAGATTCTCGCTAGATTCTTCCTCGTTCAAGCAACTGCGACAGCGAGAGACGTGCTGATTTCACGTGAGGAATGCAGTAGGGAGGACAGGTGCAGTGGCTCACCTGCAGCGCAACCAGCGACTTGGCCTGCTCGCTGATAAGGTAGTGGAAGGGCCCGGGCGCGCGCTGCTGCAACGGCAGGCAGTCCATGCCGGGCGCGCCCCCGCCGTCCGGAACCTGCAACACGGCGAGCACGTAAGTATTGCGGGTATGCATACCACTAAGGGGATCGAGTCAACTCCAGTCAGGGAATTAACAAGTTTTCATAAATGACAGAATCGCGTCTGTAAGAATAATATGCGACTAACACAAACCAATGATTCTTTATGATCATTAAGAATTGTTCTTTCCGCTTTCTTAATTTTTATACAGAAATATTACCTTACTTTGCGGAGATTCAAAACAATCTTAATAGAATTAGGTGAACATTGTAAGTTTTTGCATTGCAGTAATTTAACATTAGTTTTCAGAATTGGTATGTAGTGCTTTCCAAATATATTTCTGAGCATCTCCTGAATATGAATCATTTTACATCTTATATTAAAATACCTTAACAAAATCCCTCAGCAGTTATGATAAACCGCAGGCACTATTATTGTCACACTTTACAAAGAAGTATAAAACTTAAATATGCATGAATATTAAAGAATGACAATTATTCCAATAGTCGTAAAACTTTGACGCTCTTTCTAATAGGTTTCATTTACGTATATACACCCGTTAGGAGTAACACAGCTAGAAGTACATTCACCTGAATGTACTAGGAATTCACTAATGAATTATTGTCAAGTAAGTCCAAATTGCATGTTCCTAGTGAATACACTGCAAACTGGCTGCAATTAACCTCTCACTTGAAAAGGCTTCTTACAAGAAATGACGTTATAACAACGAAAGCAGATGTTACGTCAAAGAAAAGATTCTCTAAAAGGAAACATCCATGTGAATTTGCTGAACACGAATGACAAGATTTTGCATTGAAATTGGCAATGACATGACGTTTCGTGCGTTCTGGTTGAAGACATTTCTTCGTTTCCACACACCCAAACAGAACCTACTCCAATTTTTCTAGCCACAGAAGAATAAAGAGATTCAAGGCAGTAGATTTCAAAGTAAAATATAAAACACATTTGAAAAATTACAGTTCCCAATCCATTATCATTATTTAGTTTTAAAACAAACAGGAAAATAAGTCAATTGTTCTGCCCATTTCTTTCCGATGTGCAAGAACGTTTTTTGGTAATTAAAAAAAGCATGATCACCAACTTCTCAGCAACTCTATTATTTTTTCCCCATTCCTCAAGAATTTCCCTACACAGATGCGGATTTATGTACTCTATTGCAACACATCTGAAATTTACGACAACTATTTGTTTTAATGTGTTAAGCAAAATTCATTCCAAAGAAACGGATTTGAGTGGAAATCACGAATAAACATTCTCATCTTTTCATTTGGTCATTAATTTCTCTGTCGTTTTCATACTTAAGTTTTCGTAGGCACAGATGGCCCCAAAAGTATCGTTCGCGAGGCAACGCGGGATCGTAATCCTGGCAGCTCTTGCGGCGCGGCTTCGGGGCTGGATCCGTCGTGACCGCCCGCGCGCGTACTGGCCGCCCGCGCCGCCTAAGTGCCTCGTTTTCCGCACGCACGAGCACGCGAGTGCGTAGGCGCGCCATCACGGTGCGAGCTAATTGGGCGCCCAACGGCCCGCCCTGCAGCTGTTCGTTCGTGGACCACAGACGGAGGGTCAAGAGCACAGCCTCCAAATCTCGCGGGGAACACTGTGAAGATCTTTAAAAATGTCTGCGCATTCAATTTTCGGTAATACAAGATTTACCGTTTACACATATCCAATATTCGCTAAAAATCACAAGAATTCTGCAGAACTGACTGTCGAAAAAAAAAGTTGCATTACGTTACCATTTTCCAAAGTGTAAAGTATGTGCTACACATACACATAATTTCTCACATTGTTTCTACATTTGCAACTTTTTTGAAAATTCAGGGTCAAAGAAAATGAGACCGGCGACATTCTTTTAAGCGTCATTTTCTTCTACGAACAAAATTTAAAGAAAAGATTAGAGCGGTTTGAGAAAATATTTTTTTTATAAATTACCTTAATTTCAAAACAAATTTCATTAAGACGACTTGAAACGAATTTCCATAAAACGAAACAATTGTGCATAACTTTGCTTAAAGAGTGCATTTTTTAGAACAGATTTTGTAGTTTTGAAATGTCAACTTTTCGCAATTTTCGAAAACACAGAGTTCGCAGAAAATGAGACTAGCACCAAGTCTTTTCCTAGAAGCGAAAAGAAAATTTAAAGAAAAAATTTAGTGCCTTTCGAGATAAAAAATTGTTTAAGAAAGTAAAAATTATCTAAATTTCTCAAAATTACTCAAAAATCTACTCATATTTTCGAAAAATTGTACATGACTATTTTAAGATGTCTTTAAAAAAGATATTTCATTCAGGCAAATCTTGAATACTGTAGTTGTAGGATGACGCCAAAAAATATGAACTTTTATAATTTTAAAAAAAATCAGGGATTGCACTGAAAATTAGATATGCACCATTCTCTTACACATCCTTTACGCTATCCGAGGACAAAGTTGAAAAAACAATTGGAGCCAGATTTGAGAAAATTTTGAAAATGTTCAGGTTTCATGTAAAGTACCAACAAAAATTCAAAATATCCGTTTCAAATTCAGACAGTCTGGAGTTCCTTTCAATTGTTTGATGAATATCAATTTTGGAGAGAATAGGGTGCACGGTGTTTGACCACGATTGGCAAGGGATAGGTAATCACTCTTTTACAGCTGTGAGACAAACTCAAATTTTACATGCTTGCATGTTCCTTCCTTTCCAAATGATACAACAATAAACTTAAATACTATGGAATTATTTTAAAAAATCTTTCGGAATAACTTCAATACTATTTTTCATCACATCACTTTGTGTTCAAATTGCCTGTTCATTTATATAAACATTGCCACAGATGTCTCGCCAAACAACAAAGTACTTTTTCATTTCCAGTTCTTCTGCAACTGTATTACATTCCCTCGCTCTTCTACGCAGGTGTATCTCTTTCGGGTGTCAAAAGTGCATCGTGAATACCCAGCAATCTCACACAAAACTAACAGATTGAAAGAAAACGACGGCCCATGTGATAGGAGAGGACAAAAAAGACAAACAACGGCGCGCGGACGCGATTCGGAGGCCGGTTCCCAAGACGCAAACGCCGCGCAGAATGCATAACGACGCGCCGCCGAAAAGCATCTCATTATAAATTCAAATTCGGCGGCGGCGGCATAATGGCAACCGCACCGCTACCGTTCAGCCTTGGCGCAGCACAATGCAACGGCGGCCGCGTAGACACCGGGTTCTGCCCGACCCGTTCGCGGAAGGTCACCCGGCGCGCGCTTTAAAACAACGCACGCGCGCCCACTCGCCTCCGCCGGTGAATAGCGCCATTCCGATTCTCCGCTTCTTCCGCGTTTGACTTCAACGGACCGGGAGCGGTAGCTCAGTGCAACTGATGTCACAGCAGCGCCTCTGACCGGGAGGTCCTAGGTTACACTCCCCACGGCGGCAGGATTTTCGACACTAGCTTTTCAGCTAGGTCGAATCCAGTCGCTGTCTGGACGAGAATTCTAGCGGACGGCTGCTCTGATCGGTAGTTTTCCGTGGTTTCTCCGATCATCACCAGGCGAATGCCGGAGCAGTACCCTAACAAACGGGCCACGGACCGAGCGCGACCTGTCCTTCCTCTTCCTTGTCCTATCATCTCCCCTTACACACACACTTACACTAACATGCACTACACTACCACATATTCCGGGAGACCGGGCGGGAGCTTAGAGCTTGTCCCGGCTGAGGCGGTGCCCCGTTGGTGGGAGAGTCCTGGTTAGGGGGAAACCCCACTAGCCGACGGTAGGTCGGCGCCGGATCTCGCCATCCAGGGGGGGAAGATCACCGCCATCTCCCAAGAAAATAGCATGCACTACACTAACGGAACTAATGACCAAAGCAGTTGACGCGCCCGGAAAGACGAAAAAAATCAATCAATCAATGACTTCAACGGAGGAGCATGTTTCCCGAAACGACCCACCGCTGACTTTCTGCGGTAACAGCACTCCGTTCGAACAGTATTTATGAAAATTCAGTCTCAATAATCTGCATACTAGACGAACCAGCAGTTAACAAAGAAGCACAGCACATTTTCTGCGCTTCAAACGTCAATACAGGTCTTTTTATGTTTGTTTTGTTGCAAAGGAGATACCCCATTGTGTGAACGAAGGCCAGTCTAGTCGAATATCTCTTTTTGGTTAGGCACAGAAATAGGCCAAGGATAAGCCCAGCAAGGAGCGCTCCAATTCGTGTTATTTAAGCTCTCTTCATTCGAGTTGATGGCGGCGCCGTCGCAAAAACAAAACGCCATCGGCGGGCGGGCGCGCAAACGCGGTCTCTCTCAGAAGGCGACGCGACGCGACGCGACACCGAGCGACGGGCGACACGCAGACCATCTGCAACTTTCACGTGCGCCGCTCGCCCGCCACCGCCACCGCCACCGCCACCGCCACCGTCACCGTCACCGTCACCACCGCCGCCGCCACCACCGCCGCCGCCACCGCCACCGTCACCACCGCCGCCGCCACCGTCACCACCGCCACCGTCACCACCACCGCCGCCACCGTCACCACCATCGCAGCCGCCACCACCATCACCACCGCCACCACCGCCGCCGCCGCCAGAGGGAAAAGAGACGCGACGCGGCCAGATAAACAGGCAACTCTCCGGGGACGGCGGCATGACGGACGGACGGCTCGCGGGTAGCGGCATGCGAAATGGAGACCGCGGTGTGCAACGCACTCCGAAAGATGGCATCCGACGGAGGAGAAATAGAGCCTCGTGTGCTAGCACAAGAGGTCAGAAGGTAGAGGCAAAACGGAAGACACACGACAACGACAGTCTCAAATTAAATTAAAGAACTGTACGTACTGAATTCAACAAAAGGCAAACATGTAAGGAATCTGTAAGTGACATACGGTCAAAGTATAGAGAATTAAAGAAAACTGTTGCATAAGGAGCAATGGTGTTTGTTAACAGCACCGTACATAGTACGGGATATAGCTAGTGAGAATGAGTACATGAATACATTACGCCATTTTTTTCTCTCAGTCGTTTATATCGTCCAGCATGATTTCCCTGAATATGGAATGTCACATCAATGAATACGCCGAACTGGCGATAGACGTGATGGTTGAGGTTTACTGTACTGGAGCAAAGGAACAGCGTGGCCAATGATAGTAATCGGTGTTCGTAAGACACATCGGAAAACGGACGAATTATACTTTCCTTCTCCCTTTTGGTTAAAAGTGATAAAACGTCTGGTTGGCCCTACTACCTTACAATTAACATATCTTGTTCTAATCATTTTATTTTCAGTAGGGAATGTTTGCGTCTAATGTTAATCATTGAAATGACCCTTAAATCAGAAGAAAAACAACAAAATTTCATCAACTTAGTTAAACATCAACATAATAAACCATTTCCGAGGAACGCGACTCTCGATACACGATTCAAATGTTATTGAAGTAGGTGTAGAATGAACGTATGCTATAATTATCTAGAATTCAACTCCTCAAGTTTCATTGTTCATACGAATTGGAGATACTAAAAGGATATTCGAGATTACCATACGCAGAAATATCGCGGCATCGTACTCGTTTATTGACGAGAACAATACAGCAACAAAAAGAACACCGTGCAAACGGAGACGGAGCTACTTTTTGTCGTAGTTTTTGCCTGCGCATTACCGTCAGACCAAAATAGTACTATGCCACAAACAGAGCTCTGGAAGCCCAGCAATTCTTGGTGAATAACGACGAACGTACTCTTATATTACAACTAGAAACTAATGGCTGCAGTGTTATTCACACAGTTTCCATGCGGTAGAAACGATAAATCGACCAAAACAAAGATTGCACTAAAAAGAGTACTAAATCATTATATTTCATTATTATGTAGCACAGAGTTAAAAAAAATTTACATTAATGAACTAGAAAATTGAATATAGATCAATACATAAAAGAATATAAGGATATGAATTATAAAGCAAGCTAACCAGCAAAAAGGTTAATATCCTAGATTCTGCAACAACGTGTACATTTTTAAAATCACAATACATTGTAAATTAGTATGCCGGGCCCACCAGAACTCAGTTTACTGAGAAACGTAGTGTTAACATCGGACGAGCACGTTGAAAACCCTCACTCATCGCCACCCCGAATTTATTCACTTTTATAGGCGCATGTAACGCTCTATCTTTCGTGGCATGACAAACGATCGTCGTATACCAGGAACATGGAGGGCGAGGAGATCTGAGAAAAACCCAGTCGCTCCCTCGCGAGAATCGGCCCTGAGAGCGCCGGGCGTCATTTTCGCGTGAAATCGCCCCCAGGGCCTCCAGCGGGGGGCGGCGGGGGCCGCGAATGGGAGCCGAACGGCGGCGCCGGCCTTCGTCCCCCTCCCCCTCCCCCCATCGAGTGCAGCGAAGCGAAACCGTCCGCGCGCCCACGTGACCCGAGGTGCAGCGCGGGTGGCAGGTGGAGGGGGCGACGGAAGGGGGAGGGGGAGGGGGGAATGGGGGAGGCGATGGGCAGCGCGAGGATGGCGAAGCGCATCCTGCGGAAACGAGGGCTGCTTCCGGTGGCCGGACGCGAACCGCGGTCTCCCCCCTTCCGACGAGACACTGACGAGCTACCGCGCATGGACCCCGAAACAGATCATGCATACGCAAATAGGGGGCCACAATGACGGATTAGGCGAGGTCGCGAAGGGAAAAATACAGGTCAGCGGGACATGCTTCAGGGGAGAGAAAAGTAGTAAAATGAGCTGTAAAGAGAAAAAAGAGAGCATGCAATCACACACAAAAAAGATTGATAAATAAGTGAATGTCGGAGAATAATTTACGTATTAAAGCATGAAATGCATGAACTTTACGGTATAGATGAATCAATACTAGACTAAAAGGTAATGCATAAAATAAGCTTGATTAGGAAATCGAGGAAGCCAATGACTTTTCACAAAAAAATTATTCTTTAGTGATATACTAGCCTATTTAATCAGTACTGATCTTCTGCTGAAGTGTTGATATTAAAATAATTACCCCAGTTCTTGTCATCATCACCATCATTTTTATATTATTGTCGGGTAAAAACGACATCAAATTTAAATATAATATAAAATCACATTGAAGTCAAATCTGCTTGATATTGAAAGGTTACGGAATAAGGTATATAAAACGCCAAAATTAAGACAGTGGAATGGCAGTTAAATTTATTCAGCACCTCCCCCACAAAAATTGAACCTGAATAGCGGTGCTTTATTGTAACAAACAACGGGTACTCGCGAATTAAAAGATGTTCTGAGACAGTTTTTGAAGGAAAATACTGATACCTACTTAAATTAAAGCCCCCTTGAAATTAAAGTTTTTATACACAAATTTAATATTTTTTATCAGGTTCTTTGTTAGCAGAGGTAAAAATAGGAAGGCTTTCGTTACATTTCTTGTCAAACGATGTAAAGATCATCTTTTGCTTTCGAAGAGGAGGCATCGAAACCTCCGCACCATCACAAACATTGCTGCCAACCCGATGGCCGGGGGCACCATTGGATGCGGTGAACGAAGAAGGGAAAAATAGCTAGAGTCTGCATAGCACACACGTCATGCGCAGCAATTCCATTAGCCAGCGCTGAAACTTCGAGCAGCTCTCGCGCTCCAGGCCGACAGTCGCAGCTCCCGTTTAGAGGCAAGCAGAAGGCCAACAGGAGAGGACTGGATAAAAACTACAAACTTCGGCCACAGAAACTTTCACAATTTTCGCGTTACAAAGAACTAGGGAACGGATTTCCATGTAATTACATGTTTTTACAGGAACTAGATACCTGCATTCAATATTATTTATTTTTGAGTTTACAAGAAATTCTGAACGAATTAGAACTATTTTTTGTTACATATTTTTACATACTTTGGTATAATTACATATTTTTACATATTTTATTTATTAGTATATATTTCGTTACGTTTTAATTCATTTATACGTCGAAACGGAACATTTCAGATGCGCGTTTGCTATATATGTTACATCTTTCTTACAAATCAAATGAAATGCTGGTGCTTCTGGGACCATTTATTTTCACCATGAATTGGCAAACTTATCCCCCCCCCCGCTTACTGCGTTCTCGGAGTCAAACATGAGCGGTTTTTAGTGAACAAATGTAATTTCAACCGCATACGTGCTCATGTTTTAAACCGACATTTGTTAATTGGTCGAAAACTAACAAATATATATTTTAAGAAAATTATCTTACCGCGTTGTTCGAGTTCTTTTTTTTGGGGGGGGGGTATATTCCCCTTAACCCCGTAATCCTCCACTGCCATTCTTATGTGTGCTGAAGTCTTGTGTGCAATTACTTGTGTAGAGGTAGAATCTACTTTCAGCCAATCCGAATCCTTATTAAAAGTGATCGGTGACCTACTATGTTCAGAAAATGCTTATAGAGAACAATTATAAACACAATTATGAATTTTTTAATTTACATATTTTCTATTTTTTCTTACAAGTTTTGGAAACAATAAGTACATATGTATGTACACATTTTACATTTTTATTACAATAAATTCCGTTCCCTACTAAGAACCAATCGTTACGCCAGAGCTCGCTCTCCAAAACGAGAAGAAAATTCTGGAAGCTCGTGAATAAAGAAAAACTTGAGGGTTGAGAATGAAACGGACGTTGGCGAACGCAGAGCGCCACGAATTGAGAGCAACATGAAACGCGGGCCTCCAAAGGTAAAAGCTGGGGCGGAGGCGGCGGCGGCGGCGGCGGCGGGACGTTGCAGCGGAGCAGTGGTCACGCAACCTCTCGGGGAAAGCGCTTCTGCAGCGGGGAAACGCAGGCGCCAGCGCTCCAACCACGAGGATGCGGGCGGCGCGGCCGAAAGTCAGATGGAAACCGCACCAGCTGAAAAGGCGGCTTTAGCAGACGCACTAAGAGGAACGAGGCTAAATGTTAAGATTAAGGGAGGATAAATGTTAATTACGGATAACCGAATACTGATTATAACCGGACTTTCAATCAGTATTCATGTATGTACTACATATTTAGTACGTATACGTACTAAATATATCATGCATATATAATTACACAAAAAGTTCTCATATAAATATAAACTTAAAGCCAGGATTGTCTATTTCCTTGTGCATCAAATTTTCTTCACTAAAAGGGGGGAATTCATTCGTTGTCCTACGATTGTCAACAGAATCCGGAGGTTCTGTAATCAGGAATTAAAGAAACAAAACCAAACTTCATGCTAAATATTTTTAAGCACATCGTATCATAAAGCAATTCATCTGAAGATCTGAAAAAAAGATAATTAAATACTGAAGTAATAAAAAACGCGAAGAAAAGATAGTTCGGAAATACCAAATGATAGTATACCAAACGAGAACACCATCAAAAACACAAATTTGTGTGTTTCATAGCCAACAGTTCGTTTATTCCACAATGGCGTCAAGTTCACTCAAACCACAACCACTTAAAATTATAAAACATTTCTACCTCCCCAGGCTCCCCGCCTCATCAGGCCCGAGAAATATATGCGCCGCACGAGAGGGCACGAGAGGGCACGAGAGGGCATGAGAGGGCACGAGAGGGCACGAGAGGGCACGAGAGGGCACGAGAGGGCACGAGAGGGCACGAGAGGGCACGAGAGGGCACGAGAGGGCACGAGAGGGCACGAGAGGGCACGAGAGGGCACGAGAGGGCATGAGAGGGCATGGGAGGGCCTGGGAGAGCCGGGCAGGGCGCGCGGGGGAGTGCAGCGGAGCGGGGCAGGGGGAGCGCGGGAAGGATTACGGGGTGCGGGGAAGGATGCTGCGGGGCTGGCCATGCAGAGTGCGGTGCGGTGCAGTGCGGCATTGTGCGGAGAGGCCCGTCGCGGCGGCGGCGGATTTGCGGGCGAGCGGGCGGCACGATAAGCCGCCCAAAGGCCCGGCCCGGCTAATCCGGGGTCGCGCGGCGCCCGCGCATTTGCATACTGGCAGCGCAAGCCGCGTCGCGTCGCGAGGCATCTCCGTCTCGGCCGAATCCGCGGCCGCATTCTCTGCTGACCCTCGCCAAACCTGCCCTTTGCTCAGAGGTACAATGGGAATAATGGCCTACATATACGCTCGGAAGCGACACAGTAGAAAATGCGTACCCCAGAGTTAGTGACCGAGCCACGACCTCCGTACGTTCTGTATCTTCTAATGACAGTGAAAGTTCACGAAAGGTATATATTAAGTAAATAGTATTTTAGTTTCTTTCCTTCTATCGAAACATCTTACTTAGTCCTTAAAACACCGGAAGTGTACAGAGGATCACGATGACCCAAATTGAAATGAATACTTCTGTTTTCTAGCGCATAAAGAAAACTTTACTCACATACAAATAATTCAGGGATGTTGGAAATTTCATATAGTAATTGATAATATCCGCGTTCTCCCTCATATGTATTTATATATTATAACACAAACGTATTTTGAACTAATGGGAAATAATTTCTTGCAGCACTAACATTTTCGGTTATATAATGTATAAAGTGAACTAAAATAAAAACAAAAAATAACACTAACAGCCGGCCGAGATAACGAAAGCGGTGCTTATGTGCGGCCATGTTGCACAATTTTATTCCGTTATCATCGGACCAACGTCATTGAACTCCCAGGCTACGGTTGTAAGGTATGTAAAACGCCTTGACTTTAAGGACCCGCGGGCCACCTCAGATGACGGAAAGATAGAATATCGTCATGATTGAAAACGGCTCTGCCTGTGACACGAGCGCGTAAAAATTCGACACGAAAGAGAAGACACGGGCAGGTGCTAACAACTGACACAAAAAACCAAACAAATAAAGCGTGAAGACTTGCTGTAAAAATTTCTATTTCATTATTTATCAACTAATTTGAATTTTTTGCCAAGTTCAGAAGGTCGTTCATAATATCACAAAAGAATATAGTTCAATAACTGAAATATTTAAAATTATTCTCGAAAATAATTATTCGAAATTATTTTTCGCACGGAGTTCGAAGCGTACGACAATTGAACGTAATCATATTAACTTAAAGTTTTTATAAAAAAAATGCAACTCTCATCACGAACAACTTTTTTCATTAAA
This sequence comes from Teleogryllus occipitalis, assembly GCA_011170035.1. NCBI lineage: Eukaryota > Metazoa > Arthropoda > Insecta > Orthoptera > Gryllidae > Teleogryllus > Teleogryllus occipitalis. The sequence continues at coordinate 44,565 of BLKR01009375.1, forward strand.
TAGAAAGGCTTATCTTTGTAACTTCCAACTCCCGCTTTAACGTTTAAATTTCTTTTTCCATCTCTTAGACAAAGCATGAAAACCAACCTCTGACCCCGACCTTCCCATCATTTCATAACGCCCACGCCAAACATCGCCCACAGAGATTTTAACTTGAGTAATTCCCTGCGAGGCCTTCTCCTACGCGCGTCGCGTCGCGTCGCGTCGTGTGTGCACAGGTGGCGAGGCGCGGGGAGGGGCGTGGCGGGGCGGGGGACGGGGCAGGCGGGGCGGGCGGGGCGGAGTGGGCAGGCAGAAGGGGCTGACAGGGCGGACGGAGCAGACGGGGCGTAAGGGGCGGATCGGACGGGGCGGGCGGGCGTGGCGAGTCGAGCGGCGCAAGTCGGGCGGGGAGGGGGCGTGCGGGACGAGGCGGGCGGGACAGACCTCTGCAGGACGAGGAGGGGCGAGGAGGGGCGTGGCGGGGCTGGCGTGGTAGTGGCGGCCGGCAAGGCGGGGAGGAGCAGGGCGGGGGCGGAACGGGGCGGGGCGGGGCGGAACAGGGGGCGGGGCGGGGCAGGGGGCGAGGGGGCCCCGGGGGGCGAGGGGGCGGGGGGCGCCGAGGGGGCAGGGGGCGGGGGGCGCGGGGAAGAGCGGGACAGGCGGGTGGGCAGGCGCGGGGCCCGGCAGATCCGGCCGCCCCGCGCCGCTGCCCCACTTCTGCAAAGGCGGTCGCGCCGCGCCGCGCCGCGCCGCGCCACCGCCGCATCCGCCACCGGAGCCGGATCATCCGCCGGCAGGTGCGGCGCGGCGCGGCCCATTCAGACGCAGCCAGCGATGCTCAACGCGGGCGTCAACGGGCGGAAGAACACATGCACTAGGTAGGTGAGTGTGCGTGCACCTGTGAGTTTGTTAGGAAGTGCGTGCGTGAGTGTGTATTATGAGACCGTACGGGAGAGATTGCGTGAATGTGTGGACGTGATGTGTGTGGTGGGTGTATGTATCTATGTAGGTCCTTTGCTAAGCAAAGGCCTAATACGCAGGCTTAGCAATGCGAAAAGTACCATCGAAATTACGTTGGCTGGCTATGTCAATTCTGAGGATACTTTAGAATCGACTCGTAAATAAAGCCTATAATATACACATTGAATTGCTGTCTCATTTTGATGGCTATTTCCTAAAGATACCAATTAAAGTTCTCTAATTAACAAGAGAGGGCAACGAAGATAACATCACCCACCACCTACTACCACAAGGGCAATTTCAAATCAATTTAATAAAGCCATCAAGCGCCAAGAACGTTGCTCTGCGATCGAACGCCACCTTTTTTTCCCCATCCACAAACTTCGCACCTGCGAACTCTCCGCCTTCGCGACGGCCCACCACAGCCACCGCGAACGCGCTTTGTGACAGCGGCAGCAGCACCAACATCAACAGCAGCAACGTCAATATCAACAGCAGCAACAGCAAGAGCAGCAACAGCAAGAGCAGCAACAGCAAGAGCAGCAACAGCAAGAGCAGCAACAGCAAGAGCAGCAACAACAGTAACAACAGCAAACAGCAGCAGCAGCAACAGTGCGCCCATCTGCCCGCGGCCGGCATTCACGCCCGACGGGCGGCGGTGCCCCCGGCGGCGCGCGAACGAGAGGGCGCCCCGCGGGAAGCGGAAGTGACCGTTGGCGAGGGGGCGGGCACAAAAGCGCTGGCGGGTGGGGCGCGGGCCGGCGCGCCCTCCGGAACGCTGGGCCGAGTCGAGCTGCTTATGGGCGCGTGAAGGCAGGCGCGGACTGCGCCGCGACGCGCGACCAAGGACGCAATGCGGCGGGGGGAGAACGAAAAAATAGTTTTAAGACTTACTGAGAAATATTTGATACGTTGGCGTGCTGGCGTTACAGCAGCTGGAATTAGTGCCCGAGTGTGTGGAGCCGAAATTTGCACCGGGAGACAAGGCTCACGGCATCAACTGATGTCACTGAAGTCCCTCTGATCAGGAGGTCCGCTGATAGGATTTAGAACGCTAGCTCGTCAGGTAGGTCGAATTCCGTTTCTTTATGAAGGAAAATTCTAGCGGCCGGCTGCTCTGATTAGTATTCCACAGTTTCTCGGAAAAAAGAAAAAAAAAAGCTAATGCCGCAGCAGTACCCTAACAAAAAGGCCACGAACCGCGCGCGACCTTTCCTACCTCTTCCTTGTCCTATCCTCAAACTACATTCTTACACTACCATACACAACACTACCACACAGCCAGTACACCGTTCGGGAGCTTAGAGTTTGTCCCGGTGCCCCACTGGTGGGGGATACCTGGTTGGAGAAAACCTCGCCGGCCGACAGTAGGTCGGCGGGGAACACCGCCACCTCCCAGAGAAAGAATGCACTGCACTTACGTGACTAATGGCCCTAGTAGCTGACGCGCCCGGAATCACTAACAATCAATCGATTGAGATTTTTCGGGTTTGAGACCCGTTTACGACGCAAGTTGTTTTTAGCAACTGACTGTGATGTTTTTGGCTTATGATATCATCACTCATGCTATTTGATCATCGTTGCTTATTCGGCTATCGTCATAATCCACAACTTATGATCACCCATTCTTCAGAGGAATCGAAAAGTAAATCATCACTGTGATCTCCTGCCAAGGAAGAAAGGATATAGAGGCATTATGTCTAGTTCCTTCGCGTACGATCAAAATATTCAATACCACATTAATAGAGCTGACTACTCTTTTATCCCTAAAATCGTTTCCTTACACATTATTTTCTTTCAAAAGCGCGTAAAATAGAAAAAAAAGTATTTTCAAGCAATTAGCTGAGATTTTCTTCGTTTAATTGGACCTACGAGTACCTTTTCTTTAGTATTACATTTGGATTGAGCTTTCTTATATCAAAGAAAATCGTAAAAATGTTCATCCAGGTTATCTTAATTAAAATTGTTTAGTACATTATAAATCATTCTTATCATCAACTGTCTAATCCCTCACATTTGAAAAAAATAGTATCTAGTGAGGCAAGCGTTCACGAATGTATGAGGCATTTCTAAATTTTATAGATCTATTCCTCTAAAATGAGTTTTGATCGAAAATCATTTTCCAATTGATATTAGACATTAAAAGTCTCGACTTACATGAAATCTGGCATTAACACTTTTAAAGACAGACCTTTGAATAACATACGATGGCAACAACTAGGAAATTAATGAGATTTCGAGAAGGCTTTTATTGCATAATACATTTAGCCGAGGCCTCCAACCAGAAAATTTCGTTGCCAAATGAAGTCCGAAACTGTTTTTCATGTCTACAAGACTTATCGACCTCATTAGAGAGATGAAAGAGCTCCTTTTTGAGGCACACCATTACTCACATGTGGTAGACACCAGTGACAACTAGGCAACTGATAAAAAAAAAAAAAACGTTCTTGGGCACGCCGAAGACCTTGATGTCAAGACCATTACGAACTTAATCGCTACATAACATTACATTTTCCAAGAGAATCACGCCAATACCCATGCAAATTTCTTTGTACATTAAATCTCAATGCACTTTTTAAATTTCAGCTTCGAGCGTTTCTGACAACAGTTCTAAGAGTGGGGTACCATTCAAAAATGAAACAGAACGTTCAAAAATTATTTTGTACATTACGAAATAAGAAAAGTTCTGGTTGTACGGGGCTAGAAAGCATCGTCTCCCAGTTATGCCCGATGGTAAGGTGTAGCTACTCATCATTGTGTTGAGATGTGCATATTCTGTTTAACTTACATCCTAATCTACTAAATTCTACATTTTTCATCCTAAATCAGTTTGATACAGCCATGAGGGGTAATTCCTCATTCCGCAATTTCACACTTACGGGGTTTTGTGCCGCTAATGTCTAATAAGTCATAGAGAACCGTAATTATTCTGTAGCGTATAGAAGATGATATACGTCTTGCGAATAAGCGAAATTGGGACTACGCAAAAGTACTCAGATATGTTTCTTGGCCTTTCTTTGTGCCCATATTTCTTTCATCCTTTGGCTGTACGCCTTTTTTCCTCTTCGTTCCAAGCTTTTCCTGTTCTACACTTTGGTACTCCTTCCAAATCAATCCGCCATGACTGCACTTTAGATATAAACGTGTTCGTGTTTGGAATGTCTTCTTCCGTGATCCCTGATAATTTAAGGTTCGTTTTAATTTTGTTGATCCATTTTATCCTGTCAGTTACTGCTTTACTTCCATTCTCATAAAATTCATCTATTTGTTTTGTAAAACGTTCAGGATTCATTATTTTGATGTGTCCATAAAAATTTAGTTTGTGTTTACTGATATTATTATTATTATTATTATTATTATTATTATTATTATTATATTGTTAAAATCTTTAGATTCACTTTCTGCACTGCATTGAGTGCTTCTAAATTGCTCGAATGCGTTAGTGCCAACCCAAGTCCACACAGCGTTCTAAACCTGAGAAGCACATCACTCATTTCCAAGCGTCCAACAGAGCACGCCCGCACCAATGGGCAAGTCACGCCCCGCTTCACTGCACGCCACACAGAACGCCCCCGCGCGCACGGTCCACAATGCGAGCGAGTGGCGGCGGTTCAGCCCTTTGGACCTGCCGTTCGCCACGCTGCCACCTCGCGCCTGCGCATCGCGCCTGCGTCAACGGCCTGGCGCGGCGTGACTGAGAATGGCAAAAAACATCTATGTTTTTAAACAATCGATGTTCTTAAAAAATCGATGTTTTTAAAATATCGATATTTTTCACCAGAAATATCGATATATTAACATCGATTACTTCGGTTTCCATGTTTTCTTAACGTCGATATTTTGTTGCAAACACGTTGATGTTCTTTTAATTTTTTTTAAATGAAGAGGTTTAAGCACGTTGTAGAGTAACAGCAATCCACAGCAATATGTTTTATGTTTTGTGTTATCCTCTTTATCACGATGCACATTTCGCCAGTGCAATCTGAGGAAGTTTGGGAGCTGTTCTTGTTATGAATGTATGTTATCGCCAGGTGTGTCATTGCCTGAATCAACAGTGAAACACGGAATCGATAGCAAAACACTGTTCTATATTGTTAATTTTATTCCTCACATTCGATAATAAATTTTTCATACTACTAACATGCTGATAGCCAAACAAAATATATCCCTTTTACATGCTGTAATAATGAATAAGAACATTGCATGTGTATTAGTCTATAATTAAAACATGGTTTTCATCGTCATCAAAAACCCTTTAGCGATGTATCGAAACATCGATGTATCGATGTTTTGGTAAAATTTGCCATCTTTAGGCGTGTCGCGTCGCGTCGCGTCGGATCACGTCGGATCGCGTCGGATCGCGTCGCTTCGGATCGCGTCGCGTCGCGTCGCGTCGCGGCGTGGCGTGGCGTGGCGTGGCGTGGCGTGGCGTGGCGTGGCGTGGCGCGGCGTGGCGCGGCGTGGCGCGGCGTGGCGCGGCGTGGCGCGGCGTGGCGCGGCGTGGCGCGGCGTGGCGCGGCGTGGCGCGGCGTGGCGCGGCGCCGGGAGCTGAAAGCGGGACTCCGGCCGCACAAAGCCGCGCCGCCCGGCCACGCCCACTCCGCGCCGGCGCGCGATGAGCGTGGGAACGGGGGCCGCGCTCGTGCTGCGCTGGGTGGCGCACGGACCGCCTCCATCCACGCTCCATCCACGCTCTGCATCAGCGCCTTCACGAGACGGAACGGCCGTCCTACGTTAGCGGAGCCCTAGGATTACCATCCGTCCCTCATTTGGGAGGACAGTCTTCATTCACTCAATTGTCCTCTCGTCCATCCTTTGTATTTTAAATGTCCTTCTTTTACTGAATTTTGAATATTTGCTGTCAATTATTTTATCACATGATTGACATCTGCTACGTTGTATTGTTTACTGTTTAATTCAGAATAGAAAACATAAATAGCCTATTCCTGAACGCTGACACATGCATGCATGATAAGGTCTCTGTCTAGCGACTAAAATAAGAAAAGAGACACTCAGACCACGGTACTTTGTGAACGAATATTTTCTCTTAGATCGCAAATGAAGAGTAGAAACAAAGATCTGAAACAAGCCTAAATGAAATATTTATAAAAATAAATATATTGATGCGTTTTTCTGATCGAGTGTTCTCCTTTTTTTCCCTCTATTCGAGTGTCCTCCCGTTTACACGAACATTGTTGGCAACCATAGGTCCGGGGAATGATGTTGCATCCACAGCGATGCAGACTGGCGACAGAGAATCGCCTCGACAGGCGTAGCGGTCCAGAGAGGGCAATAACAGTCATTCACCGACGCTGAGGCTAGCGACCCCATCCATCAAATACATAATGGTTGTCATTGAGAGCTTATTTCTGTAACATCTGTGCCACAAGACGTTTTGCTTATATAAATTAGACACTGATGTTATTAGGCACGTTAATGACCGTCGGCATATTCAGGAACTATTACTATGAAAACACACTAATCTATACAATCGAAGAAATTCCTAATTTATTTCATTTGACTTGAAATCTAGAACACTTAACTCATGTTTTCGGCATACTTCTTACATGTAGCTTGTAACTAGCTGTGTAAGAACTTGCAATAAAGTACGTCACAATGCAGTGCAACAAAGTATATAAACTCATTCTAACATTGTCTCAACTACGATCTGCTAAGGTCGAAAGCATTTTAATACTGAGTGAGCTCAGTTGGTAGTACAGGACGGCGGAATATGTCGAGGTTTCAGAAACGAAAGTTAACAGATGAAGAGCATCCTCACAACCGTTCTCATTTTCCCAAAAAGAGAGCGAGTTAGAGCATTTGTCGACACAGAACTTCGACAACAAAACACAAACAACGAAATTGTCACCGTTCTCGCGGTTTCGGCGTCGCACCGCTTCCCCCGAGGGCCGAGCTGTCATTGGCTTTCTCCGCCGCCTGGGAGGCAAGGAGGCGTGAAGACACCAAAGGCCCCTTCAGGGCCGCAGCAGCGAGCGGAGCGGCGCGAGACAGGAAAGGGAAGGACGTCGCACACTGGCTCAATCGGGCCTAAAAACCTGGTCGTAATTGCAAATGCGAGTGGATTTGCGTAACAAAGGATACCAATGGGTTTTTGAGGTCGCTGAATTTGAATATCATAAATACATTTTAAAAATCAAAATGGTGGCTTCGAAATGGCGGATCTACTTATTCAAAAACAAACAAAAATGCATCAAAAATATACATGTGGGGTTCTGGAGATCACTGATTCCGAATATCATAATGAAATTTTAAAATTCAAAATGGCGTTTTGGAAATGGCTGACTGACTCATAAAAATAATGATATGTGTAGAAATATGGTTACAATAGTTCTCGCGGTCGCGGGTTGAATTGTTATCATTCCAAAAATTTGTATCAGTCATTTTCTAATTAAAAGTAATTATAAGAAGCAGAAATGGAAAAAATATATAGAGGAAATAATTCCCTGTGGCGTAGAAGCGATATCTGGTGTTAAATCTTACTATGTAGCATTGCAGTAAAGAGGTTATAAAACAAAAAAGGTGATCGTGCAGCTAAATGCGTGTTATTCTGATAAGGGACATTGAACTTGATAAATAAAAAATTGATTGAGGCAGAAATACGCAGGTCAAAACATATAATCCACAATATACGTGACTAACATTGATCTATACGTTAGAATGCAACCGTACTATACATACAATTATTTGACCGTTTTTCTTAAAACAATACCTAACTTACAGTCAAAAATGTCTTCTATTCGGAAATACAAAAATAATCCACAAAAAATAACAAAACTTTTTTAATTTCACAAATATCGTTGACAGGAATCAATGAATTCGAGGGTTTCGAGCAACAGTAACTTCACGAGCCCGTGAGGAAGACAAACACAATTGAAGTAACTTTCTGGAGCTGAAGTAGTGTGCTCCAATGTCTTCCGAACGAGATTTGCTAAGTTAGAATTCCGAACGCGGACTTATGGCCAGGTTTGCCAGATTCAACCGGTGTGGCACTTTCATGCAACGTACGTCGGTGTGGCACTTTCATGCAGCGTTGGTGCTGCGTGCTCTCCCACGTGTGCGAGCGAGACGAGAAAAACACGTGTGCGAGCGAGACGAGAAAAACGCTGTCGAGTCCGCGCGCGGACCCTTGACCTGACGTTCGGCAGACAAGCGAGCGTTTCCAACGCCTTTCACCAAACCCGGCGGATCCGCCGCCTCCCGTATCGCGAAAGCAGCCGGTGACTTCTCTATCGCGCGATCACCTTTCATTCTTGCCCGTCCACGCGAGACTTGCAGAAAAATTGTGCCATATTGTGCGCCGAACAAGCGAAGGTGATGGGCGGCGCATTGTAGCAGGTCTGTAGAAAGCATCAGAAACGCGAAGGCGTTTGAGACTATTGTGAAGGGAAATTGAAGACGAAAATTGGCACGCCAGGACATACACCGATGTTCTAGTTTGTTCGAAAACTCTGTAGATGAATTGACTGGCATTCTGAGCCTCATTTAGGAATGAACGAAGGTAAACAAAACTCGGGATATAAAATAGGAATTAAAAAATAAACAAAAGTTGTGGGATTTTAAATTCATTGAAATTACCAAACATGGAAACGGCAAGCTTGTGAAATACTACATAATAAACGTGAAAAGTAAGGAATACATACAGGCGATCAACAACACGTAGATTAGATCGAAGTCATTAGATGTAATGATGTAAAGTAAGGCCTACTTTACTACAAACAGTTCCCTATCAACTGTTTATATGTCCGACTTTACGACCGTACAAAACCACTAAGTGATGCAAACAAACATTTTGCCTGAATCACGCAGGAGTACAGCAACTCATTCCATCACAGATTCTTCTCGTATCGTTTGTATGAGAAAGTTAGTCCCAGCAGTCTGATGATGGCCAATTAAATGAGAAACTTCAATTCTCAGTCTATTGCTGTCTACAGTTAGTGAAAGAAACTGCTCGAAGAAAACTCAACTGTTCTATGAAGTTAGAAGAAACGAGGTAACCATAAAGCGAAGAGTCGACTCCAGTTCCATATCCATTCGATATCAGGAAGAAACAAGAGAGCGACCTCAATTGACGAGAAGACCTTACCCTCAATGATTTCTCGCAGATAAACGATCATAATCCACACGCGTTCCCCACACCTTGTGATGGAATAAATACCGCGAGAAAAATTCACACAGAATCAAACAACGGGGTGAAAGAGACTTTATGCTACTCATTCTCACGGAAGGAAACTGGATCACATTTCAGTCGCGGGGAAATTACTTTTAATGACGCCAATTTGTATTCTGAGCATGCATACATGCATTATAGGAGATATTTTCAAGGAGAAATGCCTTCCATTTCGATTTTATCTCACCGCTCACACAGAAGAATTGACAATATCAAAATGTAGTATGTCAATCGAGTTCATTCTTGATCAATGTAATTCATTATTCTACCCATTACAAACTGTCAAGACAAAGAAATACACAAAATATCAGACCAAAACACTACTTTTATAGCAAGTACGAACGTAGTCGATCTTCATGATAAAGTGATAGTAAACCATTGCAAGATTTAATAGAATTCACTTAAAGCATTTTGCTCGCACTTTCCAGTTTTGACATGATCACGAAGACAGAATAATTGAGCACATTCGAGATGTGCATTCCAAAAACCACTGCACACGTGCCAATTCACAGCCCGCTATCTTAGTAGAAGTCAGAAATGTATTAGAGGGAAGGATATTGTACTTGTTTACATGTCGCTTAATGAAGATTCTATTTTTAACAATCCTAAATTATCAGAATTGAAATACTATTTCGCAATGTAAATGTAAGACGATCTCTCCATCCCCCACAAATTACTGTATCCTGGAATTCAAGCCATTCAGCATGTAATGTGTATTTTTCGCTTGCGCTTATCCCTGTTCAGTATTTCAAAAACATTACACTCCGCATTTACTCTTGTGCGTGCACAGAGAACAGAAATGGACAATCACCGGACCCGATCAACGCCCCCATTCAGAGCGAACGGCTGGCCACCCGCAACTGAATTATTGAAGGTCCATGACCGTTCGGCATCCCAAACAAGGTCCGGGAACCATACGACGCGGTGTTGGGTGGAAAGGGCGCTTTTTGCGCGTCGGGCAGGGGGGGGGGGCGAGCAGGAGAGAGAGAGAGAGAGAGAGGGGGGGCGGGCGAGCGGGCGAGCGGGCGAGCGGGCGAGCGGGGCGAGCGGGCGAGCGGGCGAGCGGGCGAGCGGGCGAGCGGGCGTGAGCGGGCGAGCGGGCGAGCGGGCGAGCGGGCGAGCGGGCGAGCGGGCGAGCGGGCGAGCGGGCGAGCGCGAGCGGGCGAGCGGGCGAGCGGGCGAGCGGGCGAGCGGGCGAGCGGGCGAGCGGGCGAGCGGGCGAGCGGGCTGAGCGGGCGAGCGGGCGAGCGGGCGATGTGGGCGAGCGGGCGAGCGGGCGAGCGGGCGAGCGGGCGAGCGGGCGAGCGGGCGAGCGGGCGAGCGGGCGAGCGGGCGAGCGGGCGAGCGGGCGAGCGGGCGAGCGGGCGAGCGGCGAGCGGGCGAGCGGGCGAGCGGGCGAGCGGGCGAGCGGGCGAGCGGGCGAGCGTAGAGCGTGGGCGAGCGGGCGAGCGGGCGAGCGGGCGAGCGGGCGAGCGGGCGAGCGGCGAGATGCGGGCGAGCGGGCGCAGCGGGCGAGCGGGCGAGCGGCGAGCGGGCGAGCGGGCGAGCGGGCGAGCGGGCGAGCGGGCGGAGCGGGCGAGCGGGCGAGCTGGGCGAGCGGGCGAGCGGGCGAGCGGGCGAGCGGGCGAGCGGGCGAGCGGGCGAGCGGGCGAGCGGGCGAGCGGGCGAGCGGGCGAGCGGGCGAGTGGCGAGCGGGCGAGCGGGCGAGCGTAAGCGAGCGGCGAGCGGGCGAGCGGGCGAGCGGGCGAGCGGGCGAGCGGGCGAGCGGGCGAGCGGGCGAGCGAGCGAGCGGGCGAGCGAGCGGGCGAGCGGGCGGGGCGAGCGGGCGAGCGGGCGAGCGGGTGGGCGAGCGGGCGAGCGAAGTGAGCGGGCGAGCGGGCGAGCGGGCGAGCGGGCGAGCGGGCGAGCGGGCGAGCGGGCGAGCGGGCGAGCGGGCGAGCGGGCGAGCGGGCGAGCGGGCGAGCGGGCGAGCGGGCGAGCGGGCGAGCGGGCGAGCGGGCGAGCGGGCGAGCGGGCGAGCCGGGCGAGCGGGCGAGCGGGCGAGCGGGCGAGCGGGCGGGAAGCCGGGCGAGCGGGCGAGCGGGCGAGCGGCGAGCGGGCGAGCGGGCGGGCGGGCGAGCGGGCGGGCGAGCTGGGCGGGCGGGGCATGAGCGGGCGGGCGGGCGGGCGGGCGGGCGGGTCGGGGGGGGGGGGTGGGTGGGTGGGTGGGTGGGTGGGTGGGTGGGTGGGTGGGTGGGTGGGCGGGTGGGCGGGCGGGCGGGCGGGCGGGCGGGCGGGCGGGCGGGCGGGCGGGCGGGCGGGCGGGCGGGCGGGCGGGCGGGCGTTGGTGTGGACGAGTGAATACGAGGACGAGAGGACGGGCGGGCAAGAGGATTGGCAATTAGACGGGCGGAGCGCATTTCTGGAATTTTCGCGCTTTCGGCTGGACCCCGAACGCCATATTGTGCCGGAAATGACGATGGTAGAGGTGCTGCACACCTCTGATGTCGCTACAGGTGACGCCCACTTCCGCTCGAGTCTTTTATACATCGACAGCAGCAGCGCAACAGCAATTTAATGAACACAATGTTGGAACTGCTGTTCGAGGAGGACGAGTCATCGACTCGTTTCAACGAATATATGTCACAGCGCGGAAAAAATAGATACGTTGTTTGGTTCATGAGTAATAACGAAATAATTTATGGAATGTTTTAATTCAACGTGGCGCGTATTTACACATTATTCGCGGCTGCCAGAATTTCCAAACATCAAGCCCAGAATCACCGAAAATTTTGTAAATGTAAAAAAGAATTTTTAGCAGAAAAATGCAATTTGCAAAAGTGCAATGTATGAACTTTTCAACTTCATGAACTGGTAATTAAACGCATTCTTGAATATTAGCTTTCGCGTTTCTCGTATTGTGTCAACTCGATACTCAACATTTAGTTAGCATTTCCATGCAATATAAACAAACAAAAAAAAAATACTGAAATGCAATGCCGTTTGCGGTACACACGCTATTTGTTTATCATTCCCTCATGTGTAGGAGTCTCGTCAGAAATTCCACTAGTTTTAAATTAACAACTCGTATTTCAGTTCGCGAGTGCGTGCGCACACACAAAACAATGAAACAGGTCTGATTTGGAGGTTGTTCGGAAAGTTCTCTTGTCTCTCGATGAGACTTGATTGATTGATTGATTATTTGTGATTACGGGCGCGTCAACTACTAGGGTCCCAGTCCCGTAAGTGCAGTGCATGTTTTCCCTCGGGACGTGATGGTTGTGGTTTTCCCCCGTTGGATGGCGAAATCCATCGCCGACCTAATGTCGGCTCGCGGGGTTTTCCCAAACAGGTCTCTCCTGCCAGCGGTGCACCGCTCCAGCAGGGACAAGCCCTAAGCTCCCGATCGGTCTCCCGGCATGTGTATTTGAATCGAATTGAATGAATACCTTATTGTGGTAGTGTACTGCATGATCGTGTAAGTGTGTGTGTGTAAAGAGGTGAGGATAGTGAGGTCCGTGACCCGTTTCTCAGGGTATCGCTCCCGCATTTGCCAGGTGTCGATAGGAAAAAACACAGAAAACTACCGATCAGAGCACCCGGCCTCTAGAATTGTCCTCCAGACAGCGACTGGATTCGACTTCGCTGACAAGCTAGTGTCGAAAATCCTGCCTTCGTCTGGACTCGAACTTAGGATCTCCCGGTCAGAGGGACTGCAGTGACATCAGCTGTTGCCGTGAGCCATCCTTCCCGACACGGAGCAGGTACTTCTTTCCTGTGTGCCGCGGGTGTCGTCCACACGTGGACGACTGCAGATGTAGCCCGCAGCAGCAGACGACGCGGGCGTCGGTAGTTCGTACCCCGGTCACGTCGCGAGGGGGCGGACGCGGCGGCCATTTCGAGCACCCGGAGCCGAACGTCCGATCACCTGCCTCCCCCCCCCCGCCGCTCACCCGGACCGTCTTTCGGCGGCAGAGGGACCCCCGACCTAGGAGCGACAGAGCTAGCACGTGACGGAAGAATATGGAAAGATCAGGGTTGAAATTCAAACAAACGTAATAATGACAGATACATTTCGATCTGAATCCATACCCTTCATATGGAACGACAAAATCAAATTGTAGAGATAAATGAAACATTTCAAGGACAGAAAACAGTAAATAGTTATCAATATGTTACGCAAGATCATGGAACGCTGTGCTGTATTTATATCCAAATAATTATTAGTTTCCTCTCTCATCACAAACCCTTTCTAAAAGGCAGAACTTTCCCAAGAGAACGATATTCTTCCGGCAAACTCGTGCACAGTAAAACCAATAGCCAGTATCCAACAAAAGATTAATACGGTTTTTCAAGGATTTAAATGAAATTATATATATATATATATATATATATATATATATATATATAATAAATACTCAAGTAATAGCTTTCTATATTGGTTAGTATTCATTTTGTATAACCACGAAACCTCATGGTTAAACCCCAGACAACTGCATTTCATCACGACCTCCCCGCAACCACAACCGGAGTGAGTGCAACATGACGCTGCTGGGCTGCGGGCGCGCCGCGTGGCAGGCAGCGCGCTCACAAATTCAGCCTCGGAGGGAGAGAGAGAGAAAAGAGAGGAACGCTTTGTGACGCGACGCCCAACGCCATCTGCCCCCGCACGCGCCGCGACAGCTGCCTCTAGGATTGCCAAAATGTCCTCCACTTGGGAAGGACACCCCTCCATTCGGGAAAGACACCCCTCCATTCGGGAAGGACACTCCTCCATTCGGGAAGGACACTCCTCCATTCGGGAAGGACACTCCTCCATTCGGGAAGGACACTCCTCCATTCGGGAAGGACACTCCTCCATTCGGGAAGGACACTCCTCCATTCGGGAAGGACACTCCTCCATTCGGGAAGGACACTCCTCCATTCGGGAAGGACACTCCTCCATTCGGGAAGGACACTCCTCCATTCGGGAAGGACACTCCTCCATTCGGGAAGGACACTCCTCCATTCGGGAAGGACACTCCTCCATTCGGGAAGGACACTCCTCCATTCGGGAAGGACACTCCTCCATTCGGGAAGGACACTCCTCCATTTGATGTTATGGTCCTCCATGGTGATGTTAAACCTCCCGATTGGATGCCACCGTAACAGCTCGTTTACGTCAACAGAACCTGTTTAAATTTAAGTACAGTAACCATTCATACTCACGGGGGGAATTTAATTTGACTGTGGTGGCGTTTATTAATTTTCGCCACGAAAAATTGCATCGCTCAAAGACGGCACTGGAGTGTCATCGCCAATAATACATCGATTATATAATTATATATATAACGCATTAATTAGTAGTTAATAATTGAGATTTAACTCACAAAACAGTCAAAGAAGTGATTAAGGCATTTTATAAACTTTCATTATGTGATTGGATTATTGAAAGAACATTAACTTCACTTATTGACGGGAAATTGAGCATAATTCTTTAATGTACTCGTGGGAGCATTTCGAATAAGCAAAATGGCAGTCGTGTTGGTTCTTGTGGGTCCAGGGTTTTGTTTCCTTCGCAGTACCCAGTTTTTCATATTGCCATTATTTCAATACAGTACGCGTTGGGCAATGTCCATTTTGGCATACATACTGGTACATCACATGTATGTCATGTCGCATCGCACCGTATGTCAGCACGGGAGTTGAGTCAGCACTTCGCTGGGCGAGCCCTCGCCCTCTCGGGCGACGCGAATCGAATCTTCCGCGAACGATAAAAAGTACACCCGGTACTAGTTTCAATACACGAATGCTGAAAAATATTTCTAAATAATTTGACCTTTGAATAAATCGCAAAAACTAACCAATTTATAGGGGTCTCTAAAATGTGAAAGGTTCTTCCCAGTGCCGGTGTACCGCTGGATTGAGGACGTGTCAAAGGTGTGGTATTCGCGAATCAACTGCGAGAAAAAGAACAGCGTTAATTATTCGCGTCTAGACGGTAATTCAAATTCAACTTTTATGTTCGCCGGGCAAAGAGAGATACTTCTAGTGAAACAACAGGCAGAAACAAAACATGAATGTGAAAAAAATTAAGAACTATCATCTCATTTCCGCGTTCTTTTCACAAAGCGGGAAGCGCACGGCATTCATACAACCCCACGGGGAAATACGGCACAGTAACGCACAGGAAGCTCAGGTCAGAGCTCTTTGACTAGCGCGTTTCCCAACATACTGGATCAACGGAAATCACATATTCGCTTCTATAAAAGTGTGCGGAACCAGTAAATTCCTAGTACAGAAATATCACACTATTTTGCCTTTAAAGATAAGAAAGTATCAAAACTGTGAATACGACAGTTATCCTTATCAAACTTGTGAATAGAAGAGTACTGTGTAGTTAATAGTTATTAAGTATTAAATATTTTTATATTTTAATGAGTAAAAATGATTTTTAAGAGTCGTTGCTTAAGAATGAGCTTAATATTAGAGTATCCGAAAAATGTTTAGAAGCAATTGTTAATTGGTTCATCATTCATATTCGTATAAGACACGCCCCCTCCTCAACAATACACATTTCAAGGTCCTACTTGACAGCGGTCTCTGCCCGCGCTGCAGGTGAGTCACAAGCAGCGGCGACAGTGTGATGCAACCTGGCGCAAGTGCTGTTGCGCTGGAGACAGGAGCAGAACGTGTTGGAACGCGTGAAAAACTCGAGCGGGCACTCGGGATTGGAGTCAAGACTATCCACTCGTATGCAATCGCCATCAGTGCCACTGATAAAATCTGATAATCTGGCCTCATGGACACGAATATTACATTCTGAATCGAGTGAAAAAAAAAAAACATATGCACAAAACACACATTTCCTTCTCACATTATTCAGCGCAAGAGTAATGGATTGATTGGTCGATTTTTTCGTGTTTCCGGGCGCGTCAACTGCTCTGGTAATTAGTCCCGTAAGTGTAGTGCATGTTCTTTTCGCGGGAGATGGCGGTGATCTTCCCCCGCTGGATGGCGAGATCCGGCGCCGACCTACTGTCGGCTAGTGAAGTTTCCCCCTAACCAGGACTCTCCCACCAGCGGGGCACCGCCCTAGCCGGGACAAGCTCTAAGCTCCCGACCGGTCTCCCGGAATATGTGGTAGTGTAGTGCATGTTAGTGTAAGTGTGTGTGTGTGTGTGTGTGTGTGTGTGTGTAAGCGGAGAGGATAGGACAAGGACGAGGAAGGAAAGATCGCGCGCGGTCCGTGGCCCGTTTGTTAGGGTACTGTTCCGGCATTCGCCTGGTTTTGATCGGAGAAACCACGGAAAACTGCCGATCAGAGCAGCCGGCCGCTAGAATTCTCCTCCAGGCAGCGACTGAATTCGACCTAGCTGAAAAACTAGTGTCGAAAATTCAGCCGCCGTCAAGAGCTCGAACCTAGGACCTCCCGGTCAGAGACGCTGCAGTGACATCTGTTGATGCACTGAGCTACCGCTTCCGGTAAAAGACTAATGGATAAAATACATTTTTGTACGTTCATTTCACAGTTGTATTTATCCATTCAGTAATATACGCATCGAGAAATACGTGACATCTCCAAACCACACGGCTCAATAAAAATATATCAAGTAATGCATCGCAAAAGAACGAAGAAAATTCATTTCAGAGGCCAGAGTTCACAACCAATGGATGATAAATTAATTTTTCCTACCTAATTTTCTACCCATTAAACAAAATGAAACTCATATTGCAAAGCGCGGCGTTAGCTTTGTGTAGCGTCGGGAGAACAAAAAGACCGAAGAGCGCTGCAAGTGACACACAATATTCCATTACGTTGCTTCTCGCACACTTCACACAAAAAGTTTCAAAAAAGTTTCGAAAAACAACAAAAAGATTTAATTACAAACTGTGGACGCAACGCAAATGCAACTCTCAGAGAGAATATTGTTTCATAGTCGTACTTCTATCCTGTCGATAATACACACACAAACCGACTGTTTCATTTGACCTTCCTCTTCAGCTAGAGGCGTCTGCAAAAATCTCCAAAGCAAAGACGTAAAAGAAAAGGCCATTAACCCTCCGTTAGTGTGGCACGGTCTCTGAGACCGGGCCTACCAAAAATAGTATTTATATTTATGAATGTTGGAGTGCGTAAGTTGTGCATTTTTGTACCTCTAACAGTTTTGAATTCGCAATGCATGAGATATTGTTAATGTTTGAAATGTGATCGTTGTGGCAAGACTCTGCAACACGGTCCCTGGGGCCGGGCACACTGTTCGTACTGTGATCGTTGTGAGTGAGCTGATAATTGATACACATTTATTCGGCATGATTTTCGGTGATTGTTTTGAACTTTCACATTGAATTAGGATTATTATTTATTGTTATATAACAAACAAAACAAAATTCCCTTCAGCACATTGAGGTGTTGTCCACAGTCTGTATGCCTCTTTGAATATAGTGAGTAAAAGTTGGTGACATACTTCCTAGTTAAGCCAGCTAACATGTTTCAGCCAATAAGCATTACAAAACAGAAACAATAGAACGTTTTAATGATATTCTTAAGCTCTTCTTGTATCCTGACTTTAATTGGGATTACTGTTTCTAACTCGTTTATATTTTAGTTTATGCTAGTTTTATTGGTCATTTCTCTCATAAGTGTGTTTATTAATTATAAGTGTAAGGTCTTTGTGATATCTTATAGATTGTTAACGTTCCCATTTTATTATGCAGAGAAAATCTGAATCCCCGGTCTCAGAGACCAGCCACACTCTTCGTATCGTTTTATTTCGCCACACATAGTAGTTAGTTAATGCCTTATTATACGTGGCGAGTCTCGGGCCATCAGGCCCGCTGTTTCGTCTGACCACGCAAATTTCTCTACGCTCCTCTCAGCATCCACCGGAGAAAGAAGGTATTATGTAGGGCGACAAAACATGCGATTTGAATTTGGCTCAGTTCTTTTATGCTAGAGAATATTTCACATGCAGTAAATCTACTACATGGGACAGCCGGCCTAACTTCCCCTCCGAAGGATTTTTTTCGCCCTTAAAAATCCACGGCTTCGATCGGGTTTGAACAAACGTGGGTACAACAGTCCGGTACGCTAACCGTTATACCACCGAATCCGCAGGATTAAGAAAGAAAACAACTTCGTAGTCTCCAGCTGAATCCGAGACACTCCATACGCACACGTTACACAATGTCAAACACGCACTTTATTAGTTCCTTATTTAACACACGTGCAATCACGACCTATCCACGTAACCGCACCACACGTGACACGCCTATCCCGGTCGTGAAGGTGGCGCCGGCGGAATCCTAGAGCGTGTGTGTGTGTGTGTGTGGGGGGGCTTAGGCGGAAACCCGGCGTTCGCTAATACGCGCCGCTCTGGGCCGCAGGAAGGGAGGCGCTTTCTCAGAGGGCGGAAGACGCCGGGCCACGCCGCGCTGCGTCGGTGCGTTTCCGGGCCGTGCGACCGCTCGACCGCTCGGCGACGCCGCGCGTCCGGCGCCAGCGGCAGCGACCGCCCGCCCGCCCGCCCGCCCGCCCGCCCGCCCGCGCAGCCGCTTTCTAATGCGGCCAGGGCGCTGCGCCGCTCCGCGCCGCGGGGGCGCGTCTTCCGTTTTTGCGCGCTCGCTCCCACCGCCGCGCCGCGCTGCGCCGCAGCACATCGGAAATGGATGGATGATGAGGATTGTTAGAGATTCCGGGCGCGTCAACTACTATGGTCGTTAGTCCCGTTAGTGTAGTGCGTGTGTTTGCTCGGGAGGTGGTGGTGGTCTTCCCACACTGGATGGCGAGATCCGGCGCCGACCTACCGTCGGCTAGTGGGGTTTCCCCCTAACCAGGACTCTCCCACCAGCGGGGCACCGCCCCAGCCGGGACAAGCTCTAAGCTCTCCCGAGCAGTCTCCCGGAATATGTGGTAGTGTAGTGCATGTTAGTGTAAACGTGTGTATAGGGAGGATAGGACAAGGAAGAGAAAGAAAAGATAGCGCGCGGTTCGTGGCCCGTTTGTTAGGGTACTGCTCCGGCATTCGCCTGGTGTTGATCGGAGAGACCACGTAAAAACTACCGACCAGAGAAGCCGGCCGCTAGAATTCTCCTCCAGACAGCGACTGAATTCGACCTAGCTGACAAGTTAGTGTCGAAAATCTTGCCACTGTCGGGACGCGAACATACGACCTCCCGGTCAGAGGGACTGCAGTGACAACAGCTGATACCCTGAGCCACCGCTCACGGTAGGGAAGTGACTGGACACTGCAGGTACGCTCTACAAGCACTTACCGCGCTCTACTGGGTTTTTAATGAGGGGAAAATATTTCTATTTGCTTTTCGCATGACTCGTCATTGAATAGGGTGCTGGATGTTCAAGTTTTTTCTCTGAAGCGACTTCATTAGAAAATGAATGAGAAGCCAGATCAGGACAGACGGGCGGCTGGATTTCACTACCCTTAGAAACGCGACTTCCTTGTTAGAGCGTTTAGCTACTTCTCGGTCAGCTAAGTGGGAGTTTCAAGCACGGACCGAAAGTTACGACTGCCTGGTACACAGAAAATCCTGCGAATAGAAACTAATGGTTACACAAACATGTTTTGCATGAAGGTAGATTCGAGTTAAAGATTTATCCCATGACTGAATACATTACCAACTAAATTAATGGAGAGTAATATTATTATTAATGTGCAAAAGTGACAGAAATACACCTTTCGTCCTTCTTTTTAAATTCTCCAGAACCCGTTGACTGACGTAGGTGAAATAAAACACAACCCCCTCTGTGATAATAAAATACGATACACACATCAGTGTCATTGCTGAGAACAATAAATAAACCGATGATCATTCTCAACTCTTACAATACTCAGAGCTGCTTTTTCATCAAGATGCATCTTTATCCTCGTAGTAGGAGGATCACGAGAATTCGAGCAGTATCACTATTCTATGAAGAATATCACATTCAGAACTCCTGTGGGTTACGTAAAAGATGGAGGAACTTGCGACAATACTCTTGTGTGGAAATCACGAAGTGAACTCGCGTTATATTCACGACTGGCACAAAAAGGGAGTGAAAGCGGGGGCTTCGATTAAGTGAATGACACGCGAGGGCACGTCCCATCCGCCGGCGGAGAGAGGCAGAGATGATGCCTAATCATGCAGGCGAGTCTACGGAACATGTTTTTCATGAACGCCTATCAAGGCAATATGTAAGAAGGTCGAAAAACCGGCACTAAAAATGGTACGTTCTAAATATTACCACTATGTCCAGAATGACCATTTCTGAGTTTATTTTCGCTACAATGAGGACACACTAATATATTTACTTTGTTCGATAAATTAAATAGAGGATTGTGACCTTACTTCACCTAAAAATTTCCACCAACCCTCGTAATATGCCTGGAAGTTTGTTTTACGTAACAAACTAAATAATTTGAAACTTGGCTGCCACAGAGAAAACATCGATTCCTATGCTACCAACAGAAGTAAGAGGCGCGAAATGTATAACAGTGGTAAGCAGCAGAGTACCATTTTGTTATTGCAAGTATTTTTTTCTCTAACCCTATAAAAACAAAATTATTTTCATAAGGGTTTCTCGATTGGAGTACGACACTGTTTTACTGCGAAACCACTCGGAAACTGTATCTATGATAATAAATAATGAGCTTGACAAAGCTATTTATAGGGTATTAATTTGTACCAAGCGAATATTTCCCCACACAGTCATCTCCTTATGCCGACTGCTCAGCATTGGACGTCACGACACATCGCGTAGATATTTATCTATCAAGGTATGGCCACGAGAAGAAATCTTTGACAGTGTTTTGAAATTTAGCATCTGACAAGTTTGGAAGAACATTTAAAGCAAAATGTTATGTACCATCGCACAGAGAGAAAACGTTTAATTTCGAGGGGGCGAGACGGGACGGGCGAGGCGAGGCGAGGCGGGACGAAGGCGGGACGGGGCGAGGCGGGACGGGGCGAGGCGAGGCGGGACGGGGCGATGCGGGACGGGACGGGGGCGATGCGGGACGGGACGGGGCGATGCCGGACGGGACGGGGCGTGCCGGACGGGACGGGCGATGCGGCGGGACGGGCGATGCGGGACGGGACGGGCGATGCGGGGACGGGCGATGCGGGACGGACGGGACGTGCGGACGGACGGGCGCGGACGGACGGGGCGATGCGGGACGGACGGGACGGGGCGGGGCGGGACGGGACGGGACGGGAGCGAGGCGGGACGGGACAGGACGGCGGGGCGGACGGGGCGCGGGACGGGGCGACGCGGGACGGGGCGAGGCGGGACGGGGCGAGGCGGGACGGGGCGGGACGGGGCGAGGCGGGACGGGGCGAGGCGGGACGGGGCGAGGCGGGACGGGTCGGGACGGGGCGAGGCGGGACGGGTCGGGACGGGACAGGACGGGACGGGACGAGAGAGGAGCGAGGTGGTGTGGCGGGTTTGGGCGGGGTTGGGTGGACCAGGGTGGGGTCGTGAGGGGCAGTAGCCTCATTACGCGGGGCCAGCCTTCTTATTAGGCGGGGCCCCGGCGTCGATGGCGCGCCCTACCGAAATCGGGAGAAAGGCGATTTCTTCCTCCTGCGACACTCCTCGTAGCCGCCCGTTCCCACGCCGCCCCCGCACGCCCGCACCTGGCGCGTCGCCCCGCCCCGCCCCGCCCCCTGCGCCCGACGTGCTCGCCGGGCACGCTAATTGCGAGGTGCGGTCGGAAAGGGGTTCCAACTGAAGCAGCGAAGCACAATGCATTCAACCTGCCACTTATGTATCAATGGCTACTGATACACCATTAACTTTAAATATGTGTACTGACACAGGAAATTACTGCTAATGAATATTGTAATGTATTTATTTTTATTAGGAAAAAATAGTTCACACTTCTAGATTAAAACTCTTCGAAAAGTATACTAAATTCTAGAAACTCGAAACAAGTTTTAATTCTAAGGTTGTTGTTGTTGTTGTTGGATTTTTTTTCAAAGAACTCATTTTAGCGATTATCCAAATGCAATTCCCAGAGAAAATCGAAATGCAGTTTCATATTGCTACAACAACATACCAGTAGAATTATCATACATGATAAAAAATTTATAAATCACTAGCGATGATCCGGAAAAGATACGTGTGCCAGTTTTTAGCTACACTAGTGTGTGGGGTAGGATTGGTGTAGGCGTTGTTTTCTCATTTTTATTGAAGAGCTATTACTCACTTAAATTAAAACGTTAACAAACACGAAATGTTTAATTTCCAATCGTATGTAAATGCTAACGCCTCAACTGTCGATTATTATTTTAATGTGTGAAGCTACGTATACGAGAATTTAGTCGAGTGTGATTTGGTGAACCGGATACTTATTGAAATTTTTCAAATCACAACAACAGTTGAAAAGATGATAAACGTTATAGTTGAAACTAACTTGATGTAAAATTCGAACTGAAATGCTTAGGAAGATGCTTTAGGGCCAGTTAAGTTTCAACAATAATATTTTTCATTATAACATTTCATAAATGAAAATAAATACATAATATTCAGAATATATATAAAATATCGGGAAATAGTAAATGACCAATTGGTAAACTAACTATATGCACAATGAATACTTAATGACCGGACTTTGAAGTTGTGTCCTTCACCAAGCTAAAAAGCTTTTTTCACTTTAATGCAAACATGTTCGAGTTGGACAAACAATATACAGGAGTATTCAAAAGTTTATTAGACGAGCAATTTACTGTCCGAAGCCAGTTTGCAAACCTTCGCGGAAATATGGATTTTATACGGCAATATTTTACTTTCCGAGTCCACAATTTATTATTTGAACAAAAAGTTAATAAATATTGTAGAAGAACCAATCTTAATACGACGGAATTTAGGAATGAGTAAAAATGTGAATGTTGGTTTAATATTCATATCGAGGTATTATATTCAATTTAATAATAAAAAAAAAATTTTTGCAATATCAGTGCGTTAGTTTTTTGGGGAGCGGGGGGAGGAGATGAAAGGACCTTTTAAAGATTGTTTACATAAACATGACAACCATGTGCTGAACATTTTTCAGCTATTTGCATGCCTCTTTATCGCTTAGAGTGTAATGGAGAGTATTAGAAAGGTCAAAAGAGTGTGAATAGTCAGTAGTGATAAATATGTACTTGAAATTGCTAGTACAGTAATTCGCACTAAAGGGAACCTTGAGACAAACAACTGACACGAATGTTGGTCTGACAAGGAAAACCTAAGTATTTCTGGGTAAATAAGATTTTTTCCTTCGTCTAAAGGGAAAAATGCAGGCGTAACCGGCTATTCCAGTTCCCACGGCAGTACAAACGAGTACTTGTTGATACGCAACGGCGACACTCTGCAGCCATCAGTCGCAACGTAGTAGGCAAGCGATCCGTCAGGCAAAGAAAGCTTAAAAGTGCGCTCGGGGAGGGGTGCCTGAAGAGAGTTTAGAGTTAGTGTTTAAAAAAAACAAACATTTTAGCGTACAAAAGTTAACCTATGGGCTTTCACGAAATTCGACGTAACACGGAATAACATTAACTGTTAAAATCAGGTTGCGATACTCCAGGAATCCTCCTTGAAAGACAGAAAAATAACAGTATATACCTAGGATCGGCATTAAATGGACGTACGATTTTTTTAAATACCATTTTTTTTTTATAAATGAGAATGTTATTTTAATATTTTGAATGGAGGAAGTATATCAATCAAGAAAGGATAAGAAGAAATACGAATTATTTTCTTAAAGACTAAAATAATTAAAATAGACACAAACGCATTCAAATTTCAATAGTATTTTTTTTCTAGGGCTTTCATCCAGCCAACAGCCGGTTACTCCTTTACGTCCCAATGGGACGCATATTCGACCATACACTAGACCAAAACTCTTGCGGGCTCCTCTGATCTGAGGTCAGCAGAACGCGAGGCCCTCCGCAACAACACATACAAAGTCAAGGGACAAACAGCCATGCCCAAGGCGGGACTCGAACCCGCGACCCTTCGGACCGAAGCGCTGAGTCGGTACTCGTTCTTAGCCACCTTGGCCATCCAGGTCGGCTCAATACTATTCACTGCATTAAAAAAGCAAATAAACTCAAAACGGACGTCTTTATTTTTCCTAGCACTATGGTTATCGAGATGTTTTTTTCATCCAGTCCACAGCTGCTGGCAGAGTGCAAGTGAACCCACGAGCCGACTGCCATCCATCGCAAGGCGACATGGCCGCGCATGCAGCGTGGCACCGCTAGCACGGAGGGATCTATTATTTCCCCGTAGACGCGGACCGAATCCGCCAGGTCGACCCGGGAATAAATCGAGCCATCGATGTGACGCATCGATGGCCTCGCGGCTGGATTCGCCGCCGAGGGAGACAAACAGCAGCATCGCTCAGCTGCGATGTGATGCTACTCCATGTCACGCTGCGCCAACGTTTTCCACTTGTTAATATTCCCTCGGGACAGTGTTTGTCCGCGAAAATAATTCAAATACACCGCAGTGATGGACATCTACGAATGAAAAATAAAGCGGATAGAATAAATATGCATATAAAGATTAAATTAAAATGCATGATTGAAAGCAATGAAGGATTGTGTCAATTTAGATTAATTACATTTTCACAGAAAGAGACCATTAATTAGAAACAATCAGCAGAAGCGACCGATTTTGTTCTCTAGCGTACATGTTCCTGTTCTATGACTCGACAGTCAGCTACGGGCCTTGGCCGACAATTTAGTGTACATAGTCTACTAAAAATTATGTATTGCTGAAAGAAGCCGAGATTTTGATGGTAAAATACGTTACGGGAGTAACTGATACAGAAGAAGTGTTTATTTTTAAAATCTTGCGTTGCAACTTTAAAGTAAACTGTACTGTCATTAAAAAGGGGTATTAATATCGCTCGTACAAATGTTTTGTTTTCGTCTATTTCAGAGAAGAGACATTTCTATACAATTATAAGATATCCTAGGCATTCGCCTACAGAATGACCTCTACCCTAATTGTTTTTGGTAATTAAAAACTTTATTTTGAAGTTTTAAAAGTTCAAAATTCATTGCCTGATCTTAGAATATATAGGTGGAAATTCATAATTTCACATAAAATTGACGCAGTCTGTAGTCTCTTTATTTTTTCATGCACTCAATATCATCAGAAAGAAAATTTTTGCATGATAAACTAACTTTAATTTTAATTAACACTGAAATATCTGACTACTGCTCTACGTCCAAAGTAGACGGCACCTGACGAAAATCACGATGATGTCTATTTCTGCAGAAAATAGGATTTTCTGCGAACTGACAAAGGCGGCAATCAATGGCAAGAGAGAAGAGAAAATAATGTCGACATCTGACGGACTAAAGTGAATCCAAAAATTCCTATCCGTTGACCATTTCCTCTCCTTTACGAGAGCGAACGAACGAATAATACGAGGGATCGGCGACGACGTGGGGACACGGACTGGGAGCCGAGGAGCACCAGCGCCAAGCAAACACGAGAAGCGCAAATAAGGGGGCGGCGCCCTATCGTTTGCCCGTAAAGTTCGCAACCGTTTCTGCAAACAGCCGCGTCACAACAACTGTACGTGCGACCGGCAGGCAGGCAGCCGCCTTCCCACGTCGCGGCGCCGAGTCGATGCGGACCCGGCGCGCCGCTTACCATTCCCGCGGAGCTGCGAGGCGCCGGGCGTCACGCCGAGGGGCCTCGAGGGGCACGCCGAACCCCGGGGGGCCGCATGGTGCCCCCCCGGCAGCCGCCGCCTCCGCCGCCGCCGCCGGGGGCCAAGGGCACTTGTCGCCGCCACACCACAATCCAATCAATAAAAACCACTTGTGCCTCCGCCGTCAGAAGACGCTGAGCAGCACGCAGCGGTTGCACACTTCCCGAAAGGCGAGCAGCTGGTCGAGGATCTCGCACAGCACCAGGAAGGCGAGCAGCAGCGCGAACAGCACGTAAGTGACGGCTCGCCACGCGCGCCGCACCAGCCGCCGGCGCATGGCTCGCCACGGCGCCCACGCGCCACGAGGGACCGCCACCGCCGCCGGCAGCGCCTCCGTCGCCCCGCCCCGCCCCTCCCCACACGCACACGAGGACCGCCGACGGAGCTCTCGACGAGAATACGCGACAGCCACGGAATCTGCACCCGAAGTACGAAGACAATAAACCTCTTTTATGGATCTTGGAGATGCCTTTGGGATCTTCAAAGGACGATTCAGTTAGATGTGGATGCCACAAATATTTTACAAACGTATCGAAGGAAAGTATTTTTCAGACTATCTTGTAGACCGTCCTAGTTACCGTTAAATTTTAATGTTATTAAAAATACAAATACGTAGCACCAGGATGTGGGTAAACTAGGAACACAGTTGCACACGATTGACACTGAATATTTATAAAATGTTTTTCGAAGAGGTACAGCGCTTGAAATCGTTTTCACATTCCCAATTCTATTATAAAATCTCAAAATTTAAAACCATCATTATAAAATTCCTGGGATCCGAAACAACAAGAGTTCGCTTTCAAAACAGCGCACACGCTTATTAAAAACTAAGTACTTTCTCATCTGCCGCACACATAAAACTTCAGCGTCATTAAAACGTATTTTGTACAATAAAAGAGCCACAACGAAGTTCTTTCCAAAACTCTACTCTCAGACTAAAAAATTACACAAAGTCGCAACAGAGCTGCCAATTAAAAATCACAAAGCAGCCTCAGGGAGAACGAACCATCACAGAACGAGCGGGGCCGACGCCCTCCATGGAGAATCCCAGTCGGCGAGGACAGCCGAATCGGATCGCTGTCAGAAAACGCACATGAGGACGTGCTTGCCCAGGATGATGCCGGCGGCCAACAGGTCCTCCAAGAGCTCCGCCGCGCACAGCACCAGCACGGCGGCCGAGACGACGGCCAAGTGGAAGAGCAACTCCAGCACCCTGACGCAGCGCTGCGCCAGTGCCATGCCAGCACGGTCCTCAGGTTGCCGCCCCCAACCCCGCCCCCGCCCCGCCCACAGGAAGCGAAGTGCACCGCCGACACAGGCCCGATCACTCGGTGCGCACGCGGACCAACTGGCGTCGCGTCCACTTCTTCCCTCCTCTCGCTGCACCCCCGGGCTACTCGCCAAACGTCCAATGATCAAGGGGGCTCTCTTCAAATGGACGTATCACAACTGCAGGGCCATATACCACTCAATTCTCAGCTCTGATTTAATCAGAATAGACTCCGTGTCGATGTGGTGTATCAATACACAGTTTGCTTTTCGTTTGTTCGTCTGTTTGCTTTTTTTTTGTATTGGGAATCATGCGCGCTTTATAATAACAAAGCAGGTGTTGCATAAATCCGCTGTAATCCTCTCAACGGAAGAGAAACTAAAAGTACTTCAAAAACCATAAAAAAAACTCGTTTTGTTTTTTCGCGGGGAGGCATTAAAGCGAAGGTTTAGCGTCGAAATCCCGCTGAATAGCACTGTTTCACACAAACGGGTCATGCAGCAGTTTACGTTTCAGAAAAAAAATGACTGTGGGGTCGTGCTGCATGAAATTCACTGGTTAACCACTTTATCCGCGTCGTACACAGACGCATCCAACTAGATGAATACACTGAGGGATGGTACAGTGGGTTAAAACACGAACTGTCACTCGCCGATTCTCTTCCCAAAACAAATTACCACCGTAAAAAAACTCACCGAACGAATACAATAACAACACTTCTGCTTTCGTTGTATTCTTGAAACACAGTTTCACAGCACAAAAAACTGCCTCACGTGTTATCCACTTCATCAAACTGCAACACACGCCCACTCACAACAAGCGTATCGCATAAAACACCACTCGCGAACGTGTTGCAGGGCAGTTTCTCAGCGCGGTGTAAAAAAACACGGCCGTCAGATACGTCCGAGATTTCTTCTTCTGCTCGGCGGCAGCGGCAGGCGGCCCAAGCGAAATCCAGCGTCGCGCCAGCTACACGAATAACAGCAGCGGCCAGTGTTAGGGGAGTTGATACGAGAAAAAGTCGAGCGGGGTTCGGCGTGGAGCGGAGACGAGACGCGTGGCGAGTGAAGAGAACGTGCACTGCGGCAGCGGCCCGGACGCGCGAAAGGGGGACACGCGACGCGCGGAGCGAGCGGGTTTGGGCGCGGCGAGAAAGCGCGACCGCCGGCTGCGGCCTCCAGCGCGCGACTGAGCGGCTGTTGCGCGCTGGCGGCGGCGGCGGTGGCAGCGGTGGCGGTGGCGGCGGCCACGGCGGCGGCGACGGTGACTGCGGTGGCGGTGACTGCGGTGGCGGTGGCGGCGGCAGTGGCGGTGACTGTGGCGGCGGCCACGGCGACGGCGATTGCCGTGGCAGCGGTGGCGGTGGTGGCGGTGGCGGCAGCGACGGCGGTGGCGACGGCGGTGGCGACGGCGGTGGCGACGGCGGTGGTGATGGTGGCGGTGGTGGTGGTGGTGGCGGCGGTGGTGGTGGTGGCGGTGGTGATGGTGGCGGCGGTGGTGGTGGCGGCGGCGGCGGTGGCGGTGGCGGCGGCGGAGGCGGCGGTGGCGGCGGTGGCGGTGGCGGTGGTGGTGGTGGCGGCGGCGGCGGTGGCGGTGGCGGTGGCGGCGGCGGCGGTGGCGGCGGCGGTGGCGGTGGCGGTGGCGGTGGCGGCGGCGGCGGCGGCGGCGGTGGCGGCAGTGGCGGTGGCGGCGGCGGTGGCGGCAGTGGCGGTGGCGGCGGCAGTGGCAGTGGCGGTGGCGATGGGGGCGGCGGCGCGAGGTTCACGTGCTGCTGCTGCGCCGCCGAGAAAAACGACAGACGATCGCGGGGCGACGCCGCCGCCGTTACGCAACGGACAGGACACGGAGGTTGGGTAGTCGGAACAGGAAGAATTCACAGGCCCGTACTTAGTCCGGGGGGCGTGTCTCGCGAGTTGGAATGCCGTTGGAACGATAGCAGTCACGTGGTTATCACGCGCGGCGGTGGGTGGGGTGTGTTGATGGAACGAATACTTCACTAGGGAGCTACGAATCGACTGTTCATTTTGGAACAAATATAATACCGTGGGCGGCAAAATGCATATGTATTCCTGAGCTTAGAATTATCCTATATGCTGGAAATGCAATCGTATCTAGTAAGTACAATACGTTTCGAATAACAGACCTATTCAAGTTTACGAGGGACAAGGAGGAACTTTTATAAAACACAGATACCGAAAAAAGAAGTATCATTGTCAAGGGCGAATAAATGACTTTTTAACCTGTGTGTCTCTCTGAGTAGTTTTACTCCACACAATATGTTCAGGCCAAAACGACAGTTTCGATCGCACTGGGTTTCCATTATGTAAATGTGATTAGCACTTCAAAATGAGCTCCAAAGTTTAGCTTTCTTTTATCTGCTTATGGACACTTATACATTCTTTCTGAATTTCTACAGTGCATCAAATGTGCTGAAGAGCGGTAATAGAACGAGAATTAGAATCTTAAGATTATGTGATCGAAATATCTTCAAACTGAGGGCAAATATTTCGATTAAACTGTATTAAAAAATAACAAACTAATAATGAAAGCTACCCTATAAGTAGATGAATCACTTTTGTTAGAAAATAAAAATGAAGGAGCAATATGTCCAAAGTCAGTAGTTCGTAATGTTTTCTTATGCATTTTAATACCATTTACAACTGATATTACACTTTTATTACAAGTAAACATTTTAAGCAATATTTAATTCAACACTGAAAATATATATTCTCTCGACAAACATTTTCAGACGCCACACAAAGTACGTAATTCAAGCACGAAATGAAATAAAAACAATGGAAATCACAACTCTGTTCATACTACGCAGAAAAAAAACACCAGGAAAACTGCATTCAATAAAAAAGAGACAACACACCTACAGTCTTATAAGCAGTTCTTGATTTAATGAGCGAACGAACACATTTCGTTCGAATCTGAAGTGAATCTACTCTTCGATACTCGCCTTGTTTGAAAAACTATTTGGAAAAAGATGTAATTGCTTACATAATCCATTCAAATGTGAAGTTGGAACCACAAAACCCACAATACAAAACAAGGCTTTTTGTTCTGTACTGGCGAGGCATATTCGACAGGAAACAGTTTATCAGAGTTTGAGAACTACTTCACCTCATCCAGCAGAATTTACCTTCCAAACGGGGAGGAGAACCAACAAGCAACTAGCACATAACAGCTTTGCTGCAACCTCATTTCTATCACAACTTTGTTAGTTATGGAACTCGGGCTTGTTTGTGGGCGCATTACATTGAATAACACAATTTCACAGAAGGATTCCTAGAAATCGCGAGTCGAATAATGGATTCTGCAAAATATGTCGCAGTACGAACTGTGTCTCATCAAGTTAAAACAAACTCCAACTGAAGCAACATGCTTGTATGCGCATTTGCAAACGCACATGTCATTTATAATAATAATAACAATAATATTAAAAATGTATTCCTGCAAACGAGCCTACGCTTGATGACAGTGGTCATACATTAGTATAAATGATTAATGTACATGTAACTAAGGTTTTAGGCGTTATTAAATCAAGTGAAAATTACGGAATTTTCATGCAAACTATTTTTTTCCCATAATACCTTCAACACACATTTTGCAATTTGCGGGTCATCGCAAGTAATCTACACAATAGGAATGGCTGTGAAAACATATTACTTGGACGCACATTCGAGTAATAGGCCTGTCAGTGCACTAGATGTCTTCATGCCAGTTCTACGAGTAAATGTTGTCTATTTGAGAAAAATATTTCCTTCAATCCATTTTGATATTTTCCGTTTCCATTGATCATGTATAGAAGGTTTCGATTTACCTTCCTGTTTTTTCGTTTTCCTCGAGTTTGGCATGCCTGACTTTCATACGCAAAGAATACATTTATTTCCTTTACACGAAGTTTTTTTTCAGTTAACATCAAACGAGACGAATATACCGCTAGTGAGTTTCCGCAAACGACTCGAGGCCAATGTGACTATCATGACGTAAGTTGTATAGAAATCCTTTCCATAAAACATCAATCCACTTTCTCATTTCATCCGAATAAACGTGCCTCCGGGAAGAGTTCCCGCAAAGTGCCGAGAACTGTATTTTCCAGGAGGAACTAGCGTCACACATCAAACAGCGTTTTGATCATGTAACCGATGAAACATCTGTTGCACCGGGGGCCAGGCGCAAATGTATTTCTGCGTCGACAACCCAAGTATTTGTAGCATCGACAGAAACAGCTGAATCACAGGGCGCGCGCGGCGAGAGGGAGCCGGAGCGGGAGGTGAGGGGGAAGGGAAGGGGGAAGGCGATAGCGAAGCCTCAGCCCCGTCTCGCACCGCAACATCCGCCCCTGCGGCCACCGCATCCGCGCACGGCCCGCCACCGCCCCGCCCCGCCCACCTCGACGCGCGCCGCCCGTTCGACTTATCGACTCGACCCGGATGGACTCGAACTCCGGCGCCTGCGCCGCGCCGCGCATCGTCACGGCCTCGCGCCCATTTATGCCTTCTGCCCGTCCACCCACGCCCACACCCGTCCCGCCCCGCCCCCGCGCTGCCTTCTTCCTCGCTCCCGCCCCGTCCTTTGCATGCCCGCGGCGGCAGGGCGGCGGGACGGCAGTCGGGGCGGCGGGGACGGCAGTGAGGTTGGCGGGGATGGCAGTGAGGTCGGCGGGGATGGCAGTGAGGTCGGCAGTCGGGGTGCTGGGGACGGGAGTGGGGCGGCGGGGATGGCAGTGAGGTTGGCAGTGGGGACGCCGGGGAAGGCAGTGGGGCGGCAGGGATGACAGTTGGGGCAGTGGGGACGACAGTGAAGTCGGCAGTGATGTCGGCAGTAGGGACACCAGTGGGGTCAGCAGTGAAGTCGGCAGTGGGGGCGGGGGGGATGGCAGTAGGACGGCAGTGGGGGCGGCGGGGACGGCAGTGGAGGCGGCGGGGACGGCAGTGGAGGCGGCAGTGAGGTCGGCGGGGATGGCAGTGAGGTCGGCAGGGGGTGGCGCCGGGGACGGGAGTGAGGTGGCGGGGATGGCAGTGGGGGCGGCAGTTGAGTCTACCGTGGAATCGGCAGTGGGGGCGGCAGGGACAGCAGTAGGTTCGGCAATGGGGTCGGCAGTGGAGGCGCCGGGGACGGCATTGGCGTCGGCAGTGAGGTCGGCGGGGGGATGGGACGGGAGTGGGGCGGCGGGGATGGCAGTGTGGGCGGTAGTGGGGGCGGTGGGGTCGGCAGTGGAGTCTGCAGTGAGGTCGAAAGAGGGGGCGGCGGGGATGGCAGTAGGGGCAGCAGTGAGGTCGGTAGTGGGGGCGGCAGTGATATTAGCAGTGCGGGCGGCGGGGACGGTTGCAGGTACAGCAAAGGGGAGAGCGATGAGAACGGCTGCAACGGCAAAGGTAGGCGAGGATGACGACGAAGAGGTGAATGCCGCTTTGTAGGACTAGCCTCACAAGTCAAAGCGCAGGCTGTGGTTGCGAATATTACATTTCTCTCTCCTTTCATTTCCACCCTCTCTTTTCGTCAACCTCAATCTGTTACAACCGTGGACACAGTAAAAAATAACCTTTATTATTAACATGAAATTAAATATTGATTCCTATTCTGAAATATCACAAAGGAACTGTGAACCACTCACATACAGCTACATCAATAATAGGTAGAATGTTATGTAAAATACGCATAAGAGACATTTATTTACTCTATGCTTACAGAGAAACGTTCCTTACACGAACAAGATGCCAAGCATAAAGGAACCAAAGAAGAATAACAGAACACGTACATTATTTACATGATTCTGCATTCATCAACACGATTTCGTTCATTAAAGATTGTGTAATACATAGCCCAAAGTAACTCTTGAGGAGTCACAAGAAAGTAAGATTAAATCTCGTGAAACTAAAAAGTGAATAAACCAACAGACAGGAAAACTAAAATAAAAGAAACACGAGAGGGAGAGTTCGGAAAGCAAGCCGCACGTATTGCATCTCCATAATCTCAGAATACCCTTTAGAAGAATCGAAGTTTATACAGATTCAGAAAACCAAGCACAGCGTACAACGATCACCTAAACTTCATCCAGTATATCAAAGTTAAAGCAACAAAATTTAAGAGTTAAATAACAACGAGGGCGTTGGGGCGTTGGGGCGTTGGGGCGTTGGGGTGGGTGGGCAGATGGGTGGGTGGGCAGGTGGGTGGGTGGGTGGGCGGGCAGGTGGGTGGGTGGGCAGGTGGGTGCAGCGCGGGAAGACGCTTCGCGGTTTAACGAGGTTCGTTATCAGCGGCCATCGCCGGTGGCGCACGGCTTCGACGGAACAATCAGCGGATTAAATTGCGTGAGACAGCCGGCGGGTGGGTGGGCAGGTGGGTGGGTGGGTGGGCGGGCAGGTGGGTGGGTGGGCAGGTGGGTGCAGCGCGGGAAGACGCTTCGCGGTTTAACGAGGTTCGTTATCAGCGGCCATCGCCGGTGGCGCACGGCTTCGACGGAACAATCAGCGGATTAAATTGCGTGAGACAGCCGGCGACCGGCGCGGCGCGGCGGCGGGGGAAAGCTGCGAGGGCGAGGGCGCCGCGCGGGGGATAATGAGAGGACACTCTCCACAGAAGCAGAAAAACGCACCAGCTGCAAGGCAAGGGGAGGGAGACGGAGCGAGAATGGAAGTTGGAACACGATGTCCGAATGAAGCACAACGCACGAAGAAAAGCGATAAACTAATATCGGGTAAGTGAGATTAACAAAACAACGATTAGTGAAACAGAAAATTTCAAACAGGAAATTATAGTACGTATGAGTTAAGTACGAGTAATTAAGAAGGTACTAACAAGGTAGATTATAACCCAAACGAGATATTAAAAGTGAAGAAAAGGAAAACTGATTGAAGGAAATTACACAGCCTGGGAAGATAAGAATTCACAAGAACATAAAAATGGAAAATGCAGGAGAAAAAGAAACGGTATCATAAAACTGCTATCGTGTTTTAGAGAAAAATATATCCGAAAATATAATGAACGAGAGTTTCCAATAGAGTTCGAAACTAAACGAGAATAATTCGCGGAGAAGAGGGTATTATAAACGGCAACAGCGTATAGACTGTCAAATTTGTCGCTCGCACAACTGTCGGTTTTTGCAGCGCGCAAAAGCAACACGAGGGGGCTTGTACCGCCCCCGAACGAGGGGCAGCGCCGTTTCCGGCGTTTCGCTCAGCGAGCGTTGTGCCAAGTGTGCGGCGAATGAGATTAAGACCGAGTTATTGCGACTGTGAGCTTTCCCTGTTTCCAAACCGCAATAGGCACTTTGGTGAGTTCGCGTTAACTTAGTCCATGCGATAAGCTCGAGAAGGCGCATTAAGGAAAGGATATTCTATACGTCAATAAACATCACAGACATCGGGCGAATTGATATTTGAATTAGAAGAAAGGAGATACGGAAATTCGCGTATACCAACACAATTATGAATTTATTAAAAGTATGTTTGCAATAATCGATCAGATTACAACCAAACATCATCATTCACAAAGGAAATAATGCAGAAGGTTATTTGGAAAAGGAATATATCTCGACAAATAACTGACTCAAAATTGTAAAGCATCAACGCGCCAAGCTAAATCCAGAGAGTTTCAATTTCTCTCAAAATTTTGTTATTTTACATTCTAACGTTGGTATTTTATAAACAGTTTTATGAAGAATATACAGAAACCCGTTAAAACATGACTTCTCTACAAACAAAATGAGAATACTGATATCGACCTAAATTTCCCTTAACATACCCTTTGTACACAATGCTTGAATGGGTTGCATGCTTTACTACAACACATTTTCACCTAACCGCCCCTTTAGAGCTCGAAGGGCTTTCAACCTGACCACTCACGAAGATAATAAGTTGATGTGGTGGCATTGCGCACTTCAGAGCGAACGTGCCAACGTGCTGGAGGGGCAAACAGCGCAATGGAAGTCATTATGACCCCGGCGCGGGGAGCAAACACGCACGTGAAAACGACAGGCGACGCTGGGAAGGGATTGGGCAGGTGGGGGCGGGGTGGTGAGGGTCCACGGAAGGACGGGGGCGTGGGTGGGTGGGGGATGCGGGGAGCGAGGATGCTGTAAGTGGGCTGCGGGTGTGGGAGGGTTGCAGAGGTGGGAGGGTTGCAGAGGTGGGAGGGTTGCAGAGGTGGGAGGGTTGCAGAGGTGGGAGGGTTGCAGGGGTGGGAGGGTTGCAGGGGTGGGAGGGTTGCAGGGGTGGGGTTGCAGATGTGTTGCAGAGGTGGGAGGGTTGCAGAGGTGGGAGGGTTGCAGAGGTGGGAGGGTTGCAAGAGAGGGTTGCAAGAGTGGGAGGGTTGCAAGAGTGGGAGGGTTGCAGGAGTGGGAGGGTTGCAGGAGTGGGAGGGTTGCAGGAGTGGGAGGGTTGCAGGAGTGGGAGGGTTGCAGGAGTGGGAGGTTGCACGAGTGAGAGATTGTGGGAGTGGATGGTTGCAAAGGTGGGAGGTTGCAGGGCAGCGAGTTTGCGGGAGCAAGGGAGGACGGTGCATGCGTACGGGGTGGGGGTGGGGATGGGGACAGTCTGCGAACAACGCGAGGCCGCTTCAAAGCGGCGGGAAGTGATTCAGTGTAAACACGCCGATAAACAACCCCGGCTGCCACCGGGACCGCCCGGCCGTCCCCCGGGCACGGAAGTTTGGGGAGAAGGAAGAGCAGGGTGGGATGAAGCGAAGGGCCGTGGAAAGCTGCAGTGTCAGTGGACTGGAACGCCACGGCGGCAGAGGGAATTTTGTGGCGATACGGAGCAACTGAAGACTTAAGGAAGAGAAAAGAAAAATAAGAATTGAAGGAAGAAAGCGTGTTCGAAGAGGTTCAGAAGAGCGGAGAGGAAAAAGAAGGCGGCGGACCAATACACCAATACAGAGAGATCCATGTTTTGGCAATCAATCGGCTGGATTAATGATTATTTTGCGAGACTGTTACAGCCGATAGGTGAGGCCAAGGATAAAGCGTGATCACACACGGTCGGAAACGTAATGACCGGGAAAGACAGAGAGAAAGAGTTAGGGCAAAATCGAGTAGACAGACAAATACAGGACGAGGAAAGTGTTGAGATGGGGCAAGAAGAAACAAAAGGAAATGGAAAGTTGATTGAGAACGGAAGAGGAGTAACGAGGCGCTAAAGGCCGGGGAGGCTGCGGGTGTAAGGGAGAACTGTTGACGCTGAGCCGAGAGATTTTGTAGGAAGCGCGGGAAAGACAATATACTGGGGTTGTGTTTCAGGAGTGATAAGGATTCGCAATGGAGGTCGTCGTAACACACCGAGTTTAGGAGTCGGAAAACCTTCGTCTGGAGGGAACAACAAGAAACACGAGAAAACGAAATCAGCAGGGGAATCCTTACAAGTTCCGAAAATCCAAGACCAGTGGAAAGGGATTAAAGAAAGGAAAATGCGACACTGTAGACTGTTGTCGACAACCCTCATGCCACTAAATTAAACTATTTCAATTATTAAAATATTTCGCATTTTGCCGTCACGCGTTATTTTAAAAGACGTTTCCGTTTATTCGTCAAGGCCAAAGACTTTAAATAAACAAGTTCAATATTATCCAAGTATTAAAGAATGTATTTTTGGGAGAATACTGGAACTGACACTACAAACAAATTAACTACGTCCCAGAGAAAAGGGGGCTTAGCGAGAAAAATTAAACAATTAAAAATTATGAAGAAAATAAATGAGAAAGAAGGAAGAGTGCAGAAGGAAATTCAAATTAAGCTAAAATTGACTTTTAGTAGAAGTAAAATTGACTTTTATTAGACTTGAAATGTAGCAAGTAGTATGAAATATATATTGAAAAGGAGGCCAGATTAAAAACCAGTATTGTAAAAAGAATGATTACTTTTCAGGAAGAAAAACACTCTTCGAAATTCCGCAATTTTCCGTTCCTCTTCAAAACAAAATTCCAAAATTATTTCAAACTCACTGCAGTGACGAAAGATTGTGAAACGACGGGATCTCAAAAAATAATAGTAATTTATACGAAACAAGCCATATAATGCAACAGCGTTGCAACAATAACTCGAGTGCATTTGCAACATGGGCGAGAGTTCACTCCGTGGGCGAAAAAGCAAGCGGTGTTCACCGTGTTGTTCGCCCACAGCATACGTGTGTTCCCTCCCACGCATGTCGTATTGATCCCCAGTCCACAGCACCCAACGCCTACAGGAGCGCTCAACGAGCAGAGTACGACAGTGGCGGGTGGGAGGGGGCGGAGATTGGCAAAGTCCGACACCGAGAGGAACACAGGCGACACGAGGGAGCGTTTACACTGCTGCGCAACGGGCCGAGGACGAAGCTAATGAAGAGAAAAATGAATGAGGAAAACGGACGCTCAGGGAGCAGAGAGAAACATAAACAGCAATACAATGGAGAAAGAAAATATAAAGAAATAACAAGAATTTACATGAGACAAGAGAAATGAAGTAGAAGTACTCGCCGATGAGAATTGCTGGGATTCCAGGTTCCAGTTTAGTGAAGAGAAGACAACAGTGAGTCAGGAGACAATATCACCCTACACAGACGCCCAACAAAGTTAATGAAGAAACTTCAAGTATTCTACCTAATGATACAAATGAAAAAGTAAGCAATTTCAACGATAAAACGGTGTTTGGATAGTACAAAATGAGGGGCAGGAGGAAAGTGGAGCATGAAAAAATGGCACTTTGGCACCGAAGAGCGATCTTTTTAATGATGATTCTCTTTACCCCTCCTTTAATTCATACCAACCAAGCTGGCGTATAAAATGAGGAGATAATGAAATGAACAATGTATCAGTAAGAAGGGAGGCGGAGAAAACTACAGCATCCAGACAATCTGCCACGAAGTCACTCTGTCCACGACAAATCCCACATAGAAAAGTCGGAATTTGAAATCGGGACACCCACAAGCGGAGGCATAGTTCTTAACAACACACCAGTGGCTGCGTCAAAGCTATCCCCTGGACCAGTAATGGTAGAATGACAGGGAGGCAAAAGATGGTAGAATCCCGCGGAAAGATCTCGGACCTGCTGTAAACCAGTAATTTCTCGTGGAGAAACCAGTATTTTAACTCCAGTTCCAAGAAGATTTCACAAGCAATAAACTTAAAAACAAGGCAAGGGCTCAAAACTAAAACACATTTTTTAAAAAATTAATATGATTATTGTATAAAACATTTTAATTTATACATTACTTTCAAATTGTATATTTTACGTCATAAACAGATAGAAAATGAAACGCCGAAACATTTTTTTATCTTTCAACTACAGCTACACATGTCTGTACGTCGAAGGAAGAGGTAGGAAAGATCGCACGCGGTCCGTGACCCGTTTGTTAGGGTACTGCTCCGGCATTCGCCGGGTGTTGATCGGAGAAACCACGGAAAACTACCGATCGGAGCAGCCGGCCGCTAGAATTCTCCTCCAGACAGTGACTGAAGTTGAGCTAACTGAAAAGCTAGTATCGAAAATCCTGCTGCCGTTAGGACTCGAACCTAGGATCTCCCGGTCAGAGACACTGCAGTGACATCAGTTGATGCACTGAGCCACCACTCCCAGCTTAGATATTATTAATATTACACCAAATCCATAAACAGATTTTGCTCTATCATTATATCATTCAAAATATTCCGTACACTTTCGACGATGGCGGGTCCTTAGGAGCCTTTAGCATCCAGCATGCCGGGTGGCGGCGGGAGCGAGTCCCTGCTGGCGCCGAGGGCTCCGCCAGGGAAGGCACGTGCGGCGCCCGTCATCACATTAGCCGCGGCTTCCGGCCGCCGCTCCAGTGCAAACGAATGGGCGAAGTTCCTCCGTATCGGGCGCCCCCCCCCCCGCCGCCCCGGGCCCGCGCTCGAGATCAAATGGGGAGTTTCTGCGCGAATATTGACTTCCGTAAAATTCCCGGAAGACGTTGAAGAGTAGAAGGCATTACACAGAGCTCTGCTAGAGGTCGGAGCGACCGCCTTTTTAGGTAATCTCTTTTTTAAAATCGAGCAGCGAACACGGAGGTTTTGAAAACTTTCTTTAATGAACTTAACAAACAAGAGTTTTGTTCAGCTTATCCATTCTTGAGTTTCCGCAAAAAACGGCGTAATAGTTGCAGTATGTTCGCTTCACGTGTTTTTCGATACACAATAATCTACATATACAATACAAATAATCTAGTAAAATAATAAATCTAGAAATCTAATAAAATAATTAGTCCCGTAAG
Source organism: Teleogryllus occipitalis (assembly GCA_011170035.1). Lineage (NCBI taxonomy): Eukaryota > Metazoa > Arthropoda > Insecta > Orthoptera > Gryllidae > Teleogryllus > Teleogryllus occipitalis. The sequence continues at coordinate 83,841 of BLKR01009375.1, forward strand.
TGTAGTGCGTGGTTTTGCTCGAGTGGTCGCTGTGGTATTCCCCCACTGGATGATCATATCCACCCCAACCTACCATCGGCTAGCAGGGTTTCCCTCGACCAGGTATCTCCCATTAAGGGGAGACCGCCCCAGCCGGGACAAGATCTAAGCTCCCGACCGGCCTCCTGAAATATGTGGTAGTGTAGTGCATGTTAGTATAAGTGTGTGTGTGTGTGTGTGTGCGTGTGCGTGTAAGGGGTGAGGATAGGACAAGGAAGAGGAAGGAAAGATCGCGCGCGGTCCGTGGCCCGTTTGGTAGGGTACTGCTCCGACATTCGCCTGGTGTTGATCGGAGGAACCACGGAAAACTACCGATCAGAGCAGCCGACCTCTAGACTTTTCCTCCAGACAGCGACTGGATTCGACCGAGCTGTTTTCCCGCCAAAACGCTATCGTTATTTTTCCCTGCGGTCTCCTCGCAAATCGGCCGTCCACCAAACAATCGCCGGCCACGAGCCGACCATTTCCCAGGGGAAGCGGAGGACCGGTGGCGCTTCCGCCGAGGGATACGGTGCTGGTTGTCGCGACCGCTTTCGCCGCTGCCCCGCGCGAACGGGTCTCTGGCGACGGCGGCGGCCGCGAACCGGATGGCGACGCGACGCGACGGGCGCGCTTTCTGCCTCAGTCGTCCACCAGGACGCGCGTCCCTCGCCGGTCACCTCGGCCACAAGGTTGACAAGGTCTCTGACACGTGAAACCTCTGTTCTCGCGCAATAGACATGGCACCGACGACCTTACATGTTAAAGCGCCTTTTTGTAATTTTTTTGTTTTGTTAATGTAGCATCAATATCTAGGCCATTTGCGACCACTATTGCAGTTAATGTTATGGTAACTGTGAAGATGAAACGATATGGTGATAAGGGGCGAAAGGACAAACACAAATACAACCATGCCCGAGGCGGGACGCGAACCCGCGACCCTGCCGTCCAAGATCACTACGGCACTACTGCCTTAGCGATCTCGGCCACAGGATCGGCGAAGCGTCCTTTATTTTTAATAATAATGTGTAGTTCTGTTTTAATCGTGGAGTGTTTCTGTTTCCAAGGTTTCTATTCAGTATTTCTGTTTCCGGATTCTATTCAGTAGTATTTCTAATATTTATTTACTTATTTGGGTTTAGAAACACTTGAACTGTTGATCTCCTTCAGGCACTCGACCTTATTAAATGGTAGTGATAATGATGTGAATGATGAAATAGTGGAATGAGACGTAGGAGAAATGGAAGAACCCTAAGAAACTCTGCCGAAAGCTGGCTTTGGCCACCCTCCATTCCACAAAATAAGTAAGTCATTTATTTCTTTTGCAGATGTCATGAAAATTTCATCTCAAAACGGACAAAAAATGTTTAGAGACTTTATGTCTTAAAGTAGGGAAATACCTTTCATCAGTGTGTAGACACCATGAACATCGTACACAGAAATAATGTGACGAAACCCAAGAACGCAACACTAAATAAAACACGCGTCTTATGTGACGACAGAGGACGGATGGCACTTGTAAAGAAAAAGGAACGCCACGCGAGATGCATACGTCCGTTGTTTTAACATTCCGAGAAACAGCAACAGAGCTTTACTAGCATTGTCGGAACGTTAACGGCCTGCTCTGCCGGGGACGCGACGTCTGAGGAGCAGCGGCCGGAGGGGGAGGATCCCCACGCAATATTTTTCCGGAAGAGCCAGGGCCCGCGGGCGGGGCGACGGATGGGGCTGCAAGTATGGAAATGCGGCTATCTGTATGCGCGCGCGCTCGCGCCCGCCGCCCCGACGCGGGACGCCCAAGAGCGCGACGTCGTCGTGCGAATCGCCCCCGCCCACGCCCACGCCCGACCTCTACGCTCTGGAAAAACCTTCATTTCGCAGGAGTACAGTGGAATACGGGATCTACACCCTCCAGCAGCTTTGGTCCACTTGCGATTGATTTTGTTACGAGAGAGAATCGTAATGAATCTCCGAACAAAATGTTCCAAAACTCTTCGAAGATAATTTCCCTTGAGTTCCGAATACATATTAATGTGGGTCATGCTAATTTTCCTGGTTGTTACTGGTAAGTCACGTGGAATGACTAGCTAGGAAATTTTGGTAAAACAATGATTTTCATAAAACATTAGCCTAAACACAAGTTGAAATAATCTATAAAATGTGAAGAAAAAGAAGAAGAAAATCTGACTGTATAAGCTATTCATTTGGGCTGGGCACGTGCTGTTTCGTAAGGAAGGAGAGAGAACAATCAATGCAAATATAAAATGAATGAAAATTTTAAAAGTACTTATTTGATACAGGAGCCCACAGAAAATTGTATTATCTGAAATCATTATTCAAAACAATAATGTAATCTACAAAGGTAGTGAACAACTTTTCACAAGACGGATTGTTCAATGAAGGATACGAGTCACCTAGGTGCCAATGAATATAATATGTATAATGCACAAAGTAATGTAATTTGTATAATGTACAAAGTAATACTGAAAATCAAGAATGTCAAGTAGATTTGCTCGGAAGTCCAATCAACTGAACAAATATATACTAGATACATTTGACGTACAGTATTTTCGTGACCAATGTTTTCAGAACGGAGCGAGTACGGGAGACTGAGCTGTACGGGCGTCCGTGACTACGAGAGTTGCGTCCACGAGATGGGATGCGCCGCTGGGAAACAAGTGAATAATCAAGGCCAGAGGACACGCGCGATCATTACGCTGATTGATGAGAGTTTGCGGATGCAGGACAGATCGTTCGCAGATGTCTCGACCGGAGGACGGGGAATAGCTGGCGCTGCGAGGAGTCAATTGCCTTGCCTTGCAGACACGACATTCCCGACAGTTTGCTACAGTGGCGGAGCTGGACTTCAAGATGGAGGAGAGAACATATAAACTAAGGCGGCTTTAGTATAACAGATTAATTTGACGTTTGTGTCTCGGTGGAAGTTATGTATATAATCTGAAAGCTCTAATTTTCTGATTAAACGCATTACGGTTTTTAAATAATTTAATACAATAACATTTAATTATTTATACAAGCTTTCGGAATTTAGACTTAAAATAACTCGCTTATGTAGTTTTTATATGCAAAAAAGTGTCGATTATTACGTAATGTTAATGTATGTAGTGTCGTTTATTACGTAAATTAATTAATGTAATTTACGTCAGAAGATAAGCATTTCTCAATGGGAAATAAGCTAATGAAGATAAAATATCTCCATTCATCAAGGCACGTGATTCGTTTGTTCTACACTTTGAGACAATAATACTATGCAGAGCCGGCCTGGGTAGCCGAGGTCGCTAAGGCTGACGGGCCGTAGATGTCTCGGCTCGAAGGGTCGCGTGTTCGAATCCCGCCTCGGGCATGGATGTGTGTGTGTGTGTTCGTGTTACCCTCGCGTGTTCTTCCCTCCAGTTCCCCTTACAGTTAAAACAGTGGTCGCTATATGACCAAGTTGTTAAAAAGCGACCTTATAAACCCACTATGCATAAGTAGAAACATCTGATTCGTGATTGCTTTGGTTACTGACTGGCGTTACCACGTGACCATGAACTGTATTTCATTCGTATTTTTTTATTCGTTTATTTTATTCGTATAAAAAATTTTCATTAGAGTGTATTTATAAATTACTGGGGAGAAAAAAATTCCAATTACCAAAAGGCAAAAAATATCAAAATTATCGTTCTTTTGTGAATAAAGGTACCATCGTTCAGTTGTAAATACAGGTACCAACGAGAGTGTTTAGTACTAACTGAAAATTAGACATTTTCGTTTCAGAGTATCAGAAAACGTATTTGCATCGTCAACACACTACAAATTTGACTTTTTATTTTGCAGATTATATAAAAAGTCCCAATCCCACCCAACTCATCCCGAAACTATCAGAAGAGCACAATGAAACGAAATGGTTTTTGCACGAATCCTAGCAAGTGTATATTCCTACATTCAAGACAAATTACATAGAAAAACAAGCGTTAGATGTTAAACATAATTTTATTAAACTTTCAGAGAATTCGCGAAGCTTAGAGTAATAATTCCTAGAGAGAAAATCGTCTTATTTGCTTCACGAAGAAAAGTGAAATTTCTTGTTTTGCTACATGCATCCAAAGTAGAGACAATAAATTTTGAAGGACTTTCTTCAGAAAATTGCTGTGGAAGGAAATCATGCCACTAAGAAACACGAAGGTTAGACTCGTAACAAATATAAACAAGCATTAAATTCCACGAAGAATATAAACAGAGTTAATTATATCCCAGAATAAAATAATTTTTTGAGAGAAAATGTAGCACAAAACTTAGTCATCGTTTCCAACGAGAGCGGTCATTTTCAAATAGCTACCCAGACATTCAAAGAGCGTAAGGAATACTGCGATAGTATATACACTAATATATAGCACTTTATACACTAGTTTCGTAAATTACTATTGTTGCACATACTCGCGCAACGCGTTTTTGATCTTTTATTCGGAAATGCTACCTTTTCATCGTCTCTTGTAGCGGTTAGATGTGAAAATCACCTGGACCAGGTTGGTTGCCCAATCGGATGGATGTGTTACACAATCATATTTCATGTTCTATGCTGAGGCAAACATTGAACGAGTAGTGTGTCAGGCACAGAAGCGACAAAACACAAAGTAAAACGTCTCCTCGCCTTTTTGTCCTGAACGCATGGTGAAGATGGTTCATGACCAAATTTCTTTTTACATGACCCAGATCGCTCTTCTATAGGTAGTGTTCCGAAATCACCTTTTCTTCATTCCAAAAGAAAGTTGTTGATGGTTAGGTGCCTGGTCCGGTTGGGGGACATCCGCAAGTTGCGCTGTTTTTAAACTTTCTATTCCACTCTTACTACTACTACTGAAGGGTCAAACAAGAATCGCCGTGTTGCGTTGTCATTCTGGGATGGATTTCAACAGACACTGTCACACACACACACACACACACACACACACACACACACACACACACACACATACACACACACACATACACACACACATACACACACATACACACACACATACACACACACATACACACACACACATACACACACACACACATACACACACACATACACACACACATACACACACACACATACACACACATACACATACACACACATACACACACACATACACACACACACATACACACACACACATACACACACACATACACACACACATACACACACACATACACACACACACACAACCTTTTCTAATGCGCTACTTATCGCCAATTCCGAATTCATATTCACACTAACTCAGCGTTTTAGTCAAGAGTTCCAAAATTAGGCCACTTCTTGTCGATCATTGTTTGAACCACAAGTATGACTGTCACCAATCTTCAAATCAATCTCGTCACGTTTCAAATGTTCCTCCCAGTTTCAAGATTTTCATTCTACCACCCTCCTCGCGTAAATAAAATGTCACCCAATTTGTTTGTTTTTGTCAAATAAGTTAAACTCAAGATCGAGTGTGAAACGGAACATTCTCCTGCAGGAGAACGTAAGAGTTTCGAGTTGTTACGAAGGGTATGTCGGGAGAGAAGGCACCATTTTTTGAATGTCTCGACAGCAAGAGGGAACACGCGGAGGAGCGGACGGGACGCGGGTGGGCGGGCGAGATTTTTCTTTTCATCACTGTTTTTGCATTTTCCCCTCTCCAAGAATCCTGGGAAGATGGGAATTTATTCAAAAATGGGGCGTACATTGATCGCTTCAGCCGATTAGGTTTTGAAGCTTGGTAAGGGATTTTAACTTCAATAAACTAACTGTAACTAACTTAAAACTAAATACATTGCATCTTTGTGCGTTGTCTGTTTTAATTTTTTTTAATAATTTTTATTTTAAGTCACATAAAGTCATGAGCGACTTGTACAGTAACACAATTACAATTCCGAGAAAATATTGATACTTTTACATAACTGTAACACTTTTTCTTGGAAAATTGGCGATGATAAGATTTCATTGAAATGTTCATTTCCTAGACGCTTTTTTCTGTCTTCGATGTGTACGGGGCATTCCAGAAGGATGTGCTCTATTGATAGAATACTATTGCAGATGCTATAAGAAGGTTAATGAACTTTTTCAATTAACAATTTATGAGTTAATTTAGAATGGGTTGATAGAATTCTTGACCAAACTTGGCGTTGTCTGTTTTAATCATATAAGGTAGTTGATTTTATTTGTTTATTTTGAGTCCTTTATATTGTTCTGTCTTCTTTGCGGGCAGGCGAGATGCGGGCACCGCGCAGATAAGCCACGAGGGAAACTCTCGGGGGGGGGGGGATGGTGGGCCTGTTGCGGGCGCCACGGGTAGGGGGGAGGGGAGAGGGGGGGCGTGTCGGTGAAAGAACTGCATGCGCAAAGGCGCCCGGTGCGCAACGCCCGCTTTCTCTCTGCGCACTGCGCCGCCACGCCGCCCCACGCACACACGCACACACGCACGGAATTATACTCCGATTTAAACAGAATTTCTGACAGATCATCAGCCGTAACGCAGTTATCCAATCGGGAACTTCAATTCCAAAAAGGTAGGTCGTATTGAAGCTTCTATTAATCGCGTCCAGCTGATGATCTGTAGAAGTCACTCTATTTCAATCGAGGAATAGCTGCAGGCTCACTCAGTTGTGGATCAGGCCGCCAAATGCAAGGACAATAGACGTCGAAGGAACTGGAGGGGTCAGTGAAACATATTACAAGCCACAATTTTATCTTATTTCAGTTCAACAATTTCAAGATGCTGTGTGCTGAATAAGGGTTTTCCATTCTATATCAGACCTTCATATTCACCTGACCAAAACGTATTATTTCTTTTTTTTCCTAGGGCTTTTATCCGGCCGACAGCCGGTTACCCTTTACGTCCCGATAGGACGCATATTCGACCGTACACTAGACAAACACTTGCGGGCTCCTCTGATCTGGGGTCAGCAGAACGCGAGGTCCTCCGCGACAATACATACATATAAAGTCAAGGGACAAACAGCCATGCCCAAGGCGGGACTCGAACCCGCGACCCTTCGGACCGAAGCGCTGAGTCGGTACTCGCTCTTAGCCACCTCGGCCATCCAGGTCGGCACACGTCTTATTTCTTACAATCTGAAATAGTAGGTGATGACAAAAATTCCGATGCACACGGCAACATTCTGCTAGTTCGGCGTTAAGCACGACTGATTGATTAGTGATACCGGGCACGTTGACTGCTAAGGTCAACAGTCCCGTAAGTGTAGTACACGTTTTCATCGCGGGAGGTGGCGGTGAACTTCCCCCGCTGGATGGCGAGATGCGGCGCCAACCTATCCGTCGGCTTGCAGGGTTTCTCCCCAACCACGCATCTTCCATCAGCGGCAGGCCGTCCTAGCCGGGTCAAGCTCTGCTCTCCCGACATTCGTGGTAGTGAAGTGCATGTAAGTGTGTAAGTAAAGGGAAGGATAGAACAAGGAAGAGGAAAGAAAGATCGTGCGCGGTCCGTGGCCCGTTTGTTAGGTACTGCTCCGGCATGCGCCTGGTGTTGATCAGAAAAACCACGGTGAACTACCGATCAAAGCAGCCGGCAGCTGAATGCGCACTAGCTACGTAGCTAGTGATGAAAAACCTATTACCGTCTGGACTCGAACCCTAGGACTCCCGGTCAGAGGCACTGTACGTTTTGAAGGAGAAAACTGGCCCTAACAAAGCGATGACCTTATGGCATCAGCGGCGGTGATGCGATTGGCGTTGTCTGCGTGACAATTACGTTGCATAAATTCGTCCGCATTATCACGCTAGGCGACTACAGTGTCACACCTAGTATGCACACATCATCGTGCCGAAAGTATTGTCAGCATGTTTTAGCATTCTAATGGGAGGACGTGTTTCAAAAGACCCTGTCTCTTCGCACAGCCAGTATAATGTCTTTGATAATTTCAAAACGACCATTTACGAATATATTACCACAGAAATGTCATCGTAATGGATAGTAGAAGTCTTTGCGGATGCGAAGGTAATTTTGAAGAATCCTGTATGAGAATACTAGAACATGTATCCGTATACTAGTACGCCCACATTATAGACGACCGATATCACCCACGACGGAAATTGCTTAATCCAAAGGAGGGAAATCTTAGGGATTGTCTATTACCATAATATATACAATTTTATAGCAATATATTCTATGAATAAAAATATCTGGATGACAACCTTTTGATACACTTCAGCACAAAGAACGGCACTAAAATGAAATTACAACAACAAAATTTCAGAAACTCAAGAAATATTTCAGAAACTATGGCTTGAAAGCCTTTAAAATTTCTTGCAGGAGAGGAATAACAGTTCGCAATTTGAACGTCGTGAACCGATAAAACGAGTTAACTGGAAGTTAGAAAATGTACGCGCGTTAAGTTGCTAAACAAAGAATAAATTTTATTCCTCCTCAAAAAACCTTCTTTCGGTCGCCGCCCGGCTTGGTGGAGGCACTCTTTGCACGGTGCCCTGGCAGAGTGGACCGGGGGGGGGGGGTCATGGACCACGAGCGCCGCCCCAGGGAGTCGAACGGGCCCTCACGGCAGCAAATCTCGCGCCTCTGCTTCCCCTGCACTCTCACGAGGCCAGTGAACGATCAGATTGATCTAGAATTAAATGTAGATTGTACGTTTAGTATACAGGGATAGTATAAGGATAGCTTCGTAAGCACACCCCACTACATAAGACTATAACCTAATATAAAATGCATTAAGTTATTATTATTATAAAAATCTCAAATGGTTGCGAAAAGAGGAAATGGAAGCATCTACTAAAAACTGGAAGATTTTTAGCAGAGAGATGATGATGATGATGATGATGATGATGATGATGATGATGATGATGATGATGATGATGATGATGATGATGATGATGATGATGATGATGATGATGATGATAATAATAATAATAATAATAATAATAATAATAATAATAATAATAATAATAATAATAATAATATTGGTTCAGCAATCTTAGGTCACTCAAGAAGCTATTGCTGAATATAGAAATGAGAGTAGCCCCCAACATCTCTCAGCCACTCCTGAAGTTGATGTTTTCCCCGTACCCCAGCTGGCAACCATTCCTACAGGACAATCAAAGAAGCGCTTACAATGGTCAAGAACTATGAATGAAGATTTGATGCGCTGTTACTTTAAAGTTACCTGCCTAGAAACCATGCGAATGGGATACAGGCAAAAATTGTATAGGGAATTCGTATCTAACCAAATATGAATACGATTTAACAACATAATGAATGGCTCGAAAGTTTATGGGGGTAGGTTAGATGTGAATTCCCAACAAAAAGACGGTTATAAATATGCTTTGGTCATGTATAACCTGTGTATTTGCCCTTATGGAAAAAGAAAATAAAGAAAACTACGAAGAAATATTATTATTATTATTATTATTATTATTATTATTATTATTATTATTATTATTATTATTCTCTAACGCATGATAATATAGCCTATGGTAGATTACTCCCCCTCCACTCAGTAGTTCCACAGAGCGAGGGAACTTCGGCGATGTAGTTTCCATTCGTAAATGTATCACGTAAGAAAATCGTTCGTATGTAGTTAAGGATATCATTTTCTTTTCCGAGTAGACAAAGTAGAGAACTAGTTCGTTCATAAATGCAATCAATCCGTACATACTTGTGAATGATCTATTCTGATTATTGTAGATATTCGAAAACCCTGACATACATTTTCAGGACGAATGAAAGTGTATAATACTGAATCTTAAGTTGTTTTTTTTTGGAACAAAATCTTCTTTTGTATACTCTTAAGAACTCACCATGTTCCCGGATATTTTAAGGATGTGTTTGAATTACGTGAGGATGCACAAACAGCAACTCACCTGAAAGCAAAAGAATTACAAACGTGAACTTTCCAATTTGGTAAGGTAAACATATATAAATCACAAAACACAAAATGTATACAAAAGAATATCCAAGTAGTTTAATAAAGTTAAAATGTAGCAATATGATGTAAAAACAAGGAGTCATGGAATTCTTCATGGAATGTTCCGAAGCAAACAATTCAGTAAGAAGGCTAGAAAGTGAGCTCATGGGTTCGAAACCGTTAATCAAGCCACTAGGGTGTTACAAATACTTCCCACGACAATAGAATGCAAATGATGTGTAATTAAACCAGAAATCTACATTCATCACTGCGTAAACTTCCAGTTGAGAAAGCCCATGAATACCAGATGTGCTAAGATTTTCGTAATATTTCAAGGAGCGGATTTTGTACGTTCGCACCCTAAACCTATTCTACAACGAGATTTATAATGTATAGAAATGAAACTTGCCTAGAACTCTTGGAGAATTCTGTGTAATGTGTTCCTTTACTCAGAAATAGAAATACAACATTGATAAATGCCATTTAAGAGAGGGGCCAAATTTGTGTCATCCAATAACGCCCACCAGAACGTTGTGAAAACATATTGGATGTTCTCAAAGTTACGATATGAGATCCAACTCCGGAAGCCAGCTGGTGGTTCTGCCAAAGAAATGTGGGCAGGCTCTTTCCTCCATACATACGACGCCGACGGATCTGGCGCTGAAGTCCGCTTATGGCGAACACGATATCGAAAGCTCTCCAAAGGAACCGTGGTTTGCCGCATATGGCGAGATATTTCTGCCCACAAATTATTTCACCCGCGCCTCGTGCGGCGTCGTCGGCAGCGCTGACCGCCATCCAGTGGTCGCGGGCCGACGTTCCGCCACCACGCCCTCCCCCGCAGCCGACGAAATTCGATTAAAGCCTCGTCGCCGAACGGCAATGGGCAGAGCTCGGATAGCGTGACGCGAGGGGAAGCGCTAGCAAAGTTGGCCCCTCCATACTCGGTTATTTATTTTTTTAATTTATTTATTTTACGTCAAAAAAAACAGTTAAAACTACTTACACTAACATACACTTCACTAACACATATCCCGGGAGACCGGTCGGGAGCTTAGAGCTTGTCCCGGCTGGAGCGCTGCCCCGCTGGTGGGACAGTCTAGGTTAGGGGGAAACCCCACTAGCCGACGGTATGTCGGCGCCGGATCTCGCCATCCAGCGGGGGAAGATCACCGCCATCTCCCGAGAAAGAACATGCACTATACTAACGGGACTAATGACCAAGGCAGTTGACGCGCCCGGAAGCACGAAAAAAATCAATCAATCAATCAATCAACAGTTAAAACTGCGTATGACGTGCCATGGAGAAAAGTGAATTGTGTGCACATTTTCAAAATTCTGTGATCCCTACACTAAGTCATATACTACCTGAATTTTGAATTTAAAAAAACTCCCATGTAATAAAATCTATTTTTAAGGATAAATAAGCAATAAATTATGGGCTCTTATCCATGTTGTCCTTCCTGCCGCGACAACATGGAAACGATAATTTGAATAACTATATTTCCCACTGAATTCTAGAAGATGTGCACAGATAATGAAGTTACATGTCCAGAAGCAAAACAAGGGTTCATCTCAGCATTCTTCTTAACGTGGCGTCTCAAGGTCACGTGCGAAAGAGGGAGAGGAAAGGCAGGCCAATGGGGAGCATTACTCACTACAACGCACATATTACATTACTACAACGCACTACATTACGCAACGTCACTACAGCTCCGAATTTTTCGGCTCCCTATTGGAGTCTCACTTCCCTCTCCCTCTTTCGCGCGTGATCTTCAGATGCCACATTAAAAAAAAACAAGTATACACATGCGGATAGTTGGGTCCCCTTAACCTCGCGTTGTTCCTACTAGGACTAATGTCAAGATTCAAAGACTCAAATAGTCTCACATTACTCAATACTTTAATATCCCCCAAATATACTTCTACAATAATGAATTATACAAAAACTGACATATTTTCCCGAACAAATACTAAAAATAAATAGTATTGCATTCAAGACGTAATGGAACGCTATACTCCAGTACCACCATACCTCCAAAGATGTACATTCTACTGGAGTCCAGTAGAATGTCCATCTTTGGAGGTATTTACGTATTACAACACAATTCCTTCACGCCAACAACCTACTCGAACCATCAGAACTGTAAAATACAAGGAGAAAGCAGCAGAAGTGTAAATAATAATCCTCCACGGCTCACAGCCGCCCTCCTAATGGAGCAATGCGGTTGGGGGGGTCGCAGGTCGCTCCAAGGCCGGGGCGACGCGCACGGGGCAATTACAATATGCATGAGCGCCTGGGCGCCCAGGTGCTAGGCCGGCGCCGCCCGCGACTAATGGGCCGGCGCTAATGAAAGAGCGGGCCCTCGCGCACGCGCCCCCCACCCACGGCCACGCCCCCTGGTCACTGCACTGCCACCTCCACGGAGTCGACCTCCACACACATACAGTCGACTCCTGATATAGGGAACTTCTGGGTTCGGTTGGTTGACGCGTTCTTAGAGATTCCGGGCACATCAACTACTGAGATCGTTAGTCCCGTAAGTGTGGTGCATGTTCCCCTCCGGAGGTGGCTGTGATCTTCCCCCCTGGATGGCGAGATACGGCGACCAACCGTCGACTAGTGGGGTTTCCCCCTAACGAGGATTCCCCCACCAAAAAGGCACAGCCCCAGTCGAGACGAGCTCTAAGCTCCTGGAATGTGTGATAGTGTGGTGCATGTTAGTGTAAGTGTGTGTGTTAAAGGGGTGAGGATTGGACAAGGAAGAGGAAGAAAAGATCGCGCGCAGTCAGTGGCCCGTTTGTTAGCGTACTGCGCAGGAATTCGCCAGGTGTTGATCGCAGAATCCACAGAAAACTACCGATCAAAGCAGCCAGCCGCTAGAATTCTTCTCCAAACAGCGACTGAATTCGACATAGCTGACAAGCTAGTGTTAAAAATCTTGCTACTGTCGGGACTGCAACCTAGGACCTCTTGGTCAGTTGCACTGCAGTGACTTCAGTTGATATACTGAGCCACCTTACTCGGCGTGAACTTCTGAGGACTAACATGTTTGGTTCACTATGTCAGAGGTTCACTATATATGGTAATGACCAAATTGAATGGAATTTCTCCACATAATTGATTGTATTAATAAACAGCAAAATTCATTAACAGGACGAAAGTGAAAATTTCAATATCTTTATGTGTACGTAAAAAAATTATTTTCAATTGTTTGTTTTGTACATTTTTCATCAGACGCTTATCCAGAGTCGGTGCTCTCTCCATCCTTGATTCTGCGTTGTCCTCTGTCTCTACGTATCATAATGCAGTCTTGGCACCTTTCAATGCCTCTTGCACTGCTGGAATACCATCTCACACTCCGAATGCTCTTTCAATCGCCTAATAACATGGGGGATCCAATTAATTTCCAGGACTTATTTCCTACGTTTACTATAACCGACGGTTCACTATATCCGAGTTTGCTATAACCAGAATCGACCCCCCCCCGAACTATTTCCTGTTTCCCTTTCTTATGTTTTCTTTTCTATATTATCATTTCCCCTCTCTGCCTTTTAATCTGTTTTCTTCTTTTGCATAGGCATCCATCTTGACAATGCCATTCTCCCTAATTCTCTACTTTTCGTTTTTCACTTGTTTCTCGTATATGTTACCATCATGACCACTAAGGAAGTTTCAACACCTCGTGACGCGAACGTGAGCTAAATAGCTCGCAGGCATAATACGGCTTGCAGAAGAAGTTGTATTTGAGGCACGCCACCAGAAGAATGTAATTCGCAACAAAACCATCGTGCGTAAACGGTATTTGTATAATTATATTTTACATCGTCCAGAACACTGCCATACTTGCATCATAATAATAATGCCTTGCATCATAATGTGCTAACAGTCGATAAAAACATCCTTAATTTTCATGTAAATGAGAGTGCTTTTCAAGCAATTGAATTAAGCAGTTTTAGTGTCCCCGACTCGTATAATCATTTATGAATGTGCTCCATGTGAAGGAAATGAAGATTGTAGAGATTATTTATTTACGACTTTGTCGACACACCATCGGTAACCTGAATTATTTGTGGTTATAAAGTTAATGTTTTCTAGGACCAACCTTTGTTTTACCTTGAGCCCAACACCAATCATCGCAAATTGCTAATTACATTAAGTTAGGTAGTCTCCAATCATTAAGCTTAATAATATTCCAGGGCTATTTAATGTACACCGCCTTAATTTCTGCAACGAAACACCACCTAAAGTAAATTTAAATTACAATAGCCACATGTTCTGTTAAAATAATGTTTTCAGCAGCCAATTACGCACACACCCGAATCTACTAGCAAATAAAAATCTTTTTTTTCTTCAGAAAAACAGCAATACCAAAACCTCTTTATCAGAGAAGAAAAGAATCCGGTACCATATGCAATAGTGTGATGTAATTGCGACAAATGGGCATTTTCTACGGAGAGTTTGTAAACTCAAAGCTGACTACACGTTAGGAAAGGACTGAAAAATTATCACACCAGATTGTACAAGAGTAAACAATATGCGTTTGTTTACTCTTGGCGTCTGCACTTTAAAGGAAACGCTGAATTGAACGTAGCTGATTTTTTGAAACCTTCTAGGAAAGTAGCTTTCCCATCAGGATGAAAGAACTGCTGCTTAGGTGATCTTTATGTCTGATGTATTAGGTGCATATTACGGATTCTCTCTTTCTGTAAACGGCCCCCCACCCGCTGAAGTAGGATGTACTGTCCCATGTGCGGCTCTCCCAGCTCCTGCCGATTCCGGTTCCTCACAACCATGCAGCCCGCGGGCCCTATTTGTCGAGTGGACGAGTCACCTGCATCCAGCAAAGCCTTTGGGCCCTTCATCGCTACCCACGGGTTAATGGGCGGAAATCAGACTCCACCCAGGGGGCAGCCTTGCTGTCACTCGTAAACCGATACACTGCGTCGAGATGGCCCTTCTACAGTCGGAAGACAAAAATAGTTAATTAAACATTAAATTGAACTTATTTAATCATGAAACATGGATAAGACTAAGAAGACCCAATTAAAATGTTTATTATTGTCTTTCCTCTAACATATTGCCTTGCTTTTCTCTTATAACCGCAGCAGCCTTGTTGGCGAATGATATTTCCACATTTCCTCACATGATTATGATGTCGAAAGTTTGTGTAAAATTGTATTATCACTGGTACACCGACAAATTACTCACCATAGTATGCACTACCCAGTCGAGGTTTTTTTGCCATAAATACAACTACATTTTTTTAATCAACTTCACACAACACTGAGCTAGTTACAAAGCAGAAGTTAGAATTCCAGTTGACAGACCCTCGTTCGTGTCGGAACTAACCCCATTTCCATACACACTTTCCCGTGTGGCCGCGTGCAACGCTTGTATGCAAATGTTAATGGAGGCACTGTTTGTTGTTAGCGCAGCGTCGAACGGAATTACACACACAAAATCGATTCTCCGAAAGGCACAGGGAACGCTCGCGCTTACTCGAGGAAAGAGAGAGAGCAGAGAAGAAGTGCAGAGTTCAACTCACGACCTAGCTCAAAAATGACTTCTCCATTGTGTGAAAATTGTGCTTCGAAGTGGAACTTGTGTATACTTCAAAAATTCGAAAATAGATTGAAATTCAATAAATGATCATTACCTTTTTTAATTTCTTATGAATATTACAAATATACATCAGACTTCTCAGACTAGGCTACACCCTGCTCTAAGATCACCTGTTAGTTGTGGATTAATTGTATTGCGCTTGTTTCGAAAAATAATCTTTCAGAAACTGTAAATGTACGACATGGGTCACACTGTTCTACTTCCACTTCCCACTAAAAAAAGGGCAGGTGGTTTAAGGAATAGACATAAACATTCTTAAATTTCTATGTATAATTAATATCTCTCTATCCTGGAGATAAGCGAGGTTGGAATCTCAGTGGCCTCTAAAACAGCTTCGCATGTTTTCTATTTCCATTTTGAAAACACCTCAAAATGTGAGCGATTTACATTACTCGTTAATTTGTTTCCGGTTTTTACATGTTGGAACATGCGCAGTAGAATTAATACAAGTCTTCCTTTGCTTAACTACAGTTCTTACAAAAGCCAAGAAATTATTTTCTGAATGTCAATTCATCTATGAATTCTCCCTGACGTACATCTGAAATCTCTTGCTTTCACTGAGAGTAAGCGCGTCAGTAACATGTAATTATACACTTAGAATTATTGCGATTATGCAATTAGAAATATATTCCCAACGGGACGTGGGGCGGGGCGAGACGGGGCGGGACGGGACGAAATGGGACGAAACTGGACGGGACGGTGTGGGTGGGGCGGGGCGGGAGGCGGGACGGGACGGGGCGAAGGACGGGACGGGGCGAAGGACGGGACGGGACAGGACGGGACGAACGGGGCGGGCGGGGCGGGCGGGGCGGAGCGGGGCGGAGCGGGGCGGGGCGCAATCCGGGTCGAGCCCCGATGCAAACTAGTGTTCAGTATTCAGGCGCCGGCGCCGGCGAGGATGTCGGCGGCGCCGGGGACCCAAGAAGGCGGCAAGAGCGGTCGAAGTTTCGCGTACTTGAGAGCGCAATTAAAGTGGGCGCGCGGGAAAATCCCTGAGTTTACAACAGCCGTTCGCCATGTTAATTAAGACCCCCTCTCCCACAGAGGGAACGAAAAAAGTAGCGACCTCGCGAGTTATCTTGCGACGGATACGCCGGAGGACCAGATGGCGGTCTCGCGACGGAGTAACCGACACCACCTTTGGTTGCGAGACGCTTCGAAATCTTACCTAGTTGCAAACGCTGGAGAAATTCTTAACACATAAATGTTTCCTTACATTTCGTATTGTGTAGAATAAGCTTAATGTAAGGACGATTTAAGTTAACTGAGTCAGGTCACACGCAAACAAATATTCAATATTCTCTAAATTGGTACCAGAGTGGACCATGAGCTCAATCTTTTTTAACGGTCATACGAAAGAATGTGGTTCTTATTAGAAACTAACTGAAGCAAAGCGAAATTGCGGGTGATTTTTTTTTTTATTGTAATTGTCAGTTAGGCAAAAAAAGGAATGAATTTTATCAAAGGTGTCAAATATATTTTTATTCACATCCCCGCCATTGTCCATTTGTCCCGTATACCCGTGCGAATCTTTGGCATGTGGAAACCCGACCCTCCCCTTTTCCTCCTATGAGATGATTGAAATGTAATTCATGAACTCCACACATGTCCATTCGACATATTGCACGCCCCCCATTTTCCTAACTAAGATTGTATGTCAAAAAAAGGCTGTCCTAATTTCGAGAGGCGCAGAAATTTCGAGCGGCGAGAGAAAGAGCGGGCAGCGAAGCGCGGCGCCCGCGCGGGCGGAGCCGAGCGCGTCTCGCTACTCGCATGGCTTGCGCCCCGGAGATAGCGAGACCCCCCCCCCCTTCGACGTACGGGCAGATTGCTCGGCGCAGCGGCGCCCGCGCAGCCACTGCGCTTCGCTCGGGACCAACGCGCCGACTCACAGCTCTTAACGGTGGATCACCTTTGATATCCCTTTCGGTGGAACACTGCTTTACTGCTTTCTCGAACCACCGGGGGCGTGCTAGGCCTGCAGGAACAGCATGCGTGATCTTAGAACAACGTTTATTAGCAATATGCTCTGAATAGGTTTATTGAATGTTCTTTTATTGAATCAAAATTTCAAACGGAAGTTTTGATTTACTGCAATGACATAGTATTATTACTAACGAATGATCATGTGTGTGTTAATAATAAACGTTTATTGGCTTTTTTGCTATTTCTATTAGCTTTCTACGGATAAGGACGGAGTTCGATCATCGACGCGAACATGCGAGATGATATATCAATACCAGAACGAATCACTATGATATCTAAGCAAGCAGTGGGCAGAGAACGCGAATTTGAAATGTCAGCGATATCCTCCAAGGGTTTATGAATCCTAAAATGTAAGTAAAGAGGAAAATTAAATACTATTTAAAAAGCATTCATCGTGGCTAATACTTATTGAATCACAATTTAGAAGTTCCTCTGTAATGTTTTCCGAAAAACATTTGGTTTCCATGATAGCAGAAATCTCCAGTTAATTGAAACTAACCACTACTACGGAGCAATATTTATACTTGACCCAGAATACGTATCAGAACAAATATTCCTCGTCATGAAGAGCAAATTTAGTACCTTCGCTACGATGTTTCACGGAGGCGAGCAAAGCGCGGTTTCCTGACCGGAACGCAATCGGAGGACACGACAGGAAGGCAAACGACGGAGCTGGGTTTGCGAATCAACGAGGTCTCCAGCAGCACGACCATCCGAGCACAACACACTACGTACAGTCGACACCGGTTATAGTGAACTTAGATACAGTGAGCCCTCGATTATACTGAACTAAAGTCACAGATCACAGTCACAGTTATAAAAAATCATAAGATTCGGTTTTACGAAACCTGAACCTCGGGTATTGTGAACGTAAGTAAGTCCTTGAAATTAAGTGCATTCCTTATGTTATTAGGCAATTAAAAGGGCCTTCCGAGAATTGGACGGTGTTCCAATAGTGCAAGAGGTATTGAAAGGTGTCACGACTGCATTACGAAACTTTTAGAGACTGAGGTCAAGGCAGAAACAAGTACGAAGAGAGCACGAACTCTGGAGAAGAATCTACAGAATTTACTAATGAAAAATGTACGAAGCAAACAATTGAAAATAATTAATATTTTTAAGTACAAATAAAGATTTGAATTTTTAGTTCTTGCTGTTAATGAATTGAGCTGTACCTCTTATATTAACGAAATCATTTTAGAGAAATTCCATTTAATTTTGACGTCACAGAACATAGAAAAGCTCGAACATAGAAAACCTCGAATACAGAAAACCTCTAATATAGTGAACCAAACACGTTAGTCCCCAGAAGTTCACTACAACCGGAGTCGAGTGTATTTCTCTCGAAATGAAAGCGGACAGCGAGGCGGTTGCAGCGCGTGCGGAGCGGCCAGCCGGAGAGAGCGCAGCCGGCGCGATAAGCTCCCCAGGCGCGTAGGGCCGGCGAAGGGCGGAAGGGCAGGAGCGGAGGAGCGAACTCCCTCTGCAGAGGGCGAGATGAAACGCCGCAGCAGCGCGACGCGGAATATCTCGCGGGCGCTCGCTCTCCCCCACGCCCTCGACCCGCACCGCCCTCAGTTTTGCCTCTGCAGAACGTCCACACTTTCCCGAACAGTTTGCACCGCCTGATGACGAACAAGTGTGTGTGTGTGTGTGTGTGTGTGTGTGTGTGTGTGTGTGTGTGTGTGTGTTTGATTTTTTCGTGTTTCCGGGCGCGTCAACTGCTTCGGTCATTAGTCCCATTAGTGTAGTGCATGTTTCTCTCTCGGGAGATGGCGAGATCCGGCGCCGACCAACCGTCGGCTAGTGGGGTTTCCCCCTAATCAGGGCTCTCCCACCAGCGGGGCACCACCCCAGCCGGGACAAGCCCCAAACTCCCAACCGGTCTCCCGGAATATGTGATAGTGTGGTGCATGTTAGTGTGTGTGTGTGTGTGTGTGTGTGTGTGTGTGTGTGTGTGTGTGTGTGTGTAAGAGGAGTGGATTGGACAAGGAAGAGGAAGGACAGATCGCGCGCGGTCCGTGGCCCGCTTGGTAGGGTACTGCTCCGGCATTCGCCTGGTGTTGATCAGAGAAACCACGGAAACTACCGATCAGAGCAGCCGGCCCCTAGAATTCGCCTCCAGACGGCGACTGAATTCGATCTAGCTGAAAAGCTAGTGTCGAAAATCCTGCCGCCGTCAGGGCTCGAACCTAGGACCTCTCGGTCAGAGGCGCTGCAGTGACATCAGCACTGAGCTACCGCTACCGGTTGTGTGTGTGTGTGTGTGTGTGTATAAAATGTTTGTGCAAAAGCTTAATCATAACCCAGAAAACAGTATTTTTCTTGGAAGAAATAGTGTACACATTCCTTACCCTACACTGTACCGTGCTCGGGCATAACTATTACCATATTAGAAAATTTAAATCATGGTGGAAATACATGGATGAGTTCTTCCGGAGCACCGATTTTTGCTCGTTCTGCGCACGAACCACGTGACCACAATACGGGCACTTTCTCTGAATAGCCTGACCAGACGCTGGCTGCACGGAGAGCGAGAAGCGTAGAGAAACATTTTGAAAGTGGCATAAAGTGACAATTTTCCTCGAAAAATGCCACGATGAAGGGTAATGGAAATATAAAATGTAATATTTTTTTAAAAAATGCTTAAATGTGTTTCATATCCTTCCTCTTTTTCCGTATCTTGTCCACCTATATCTGATTCTGTGTATATAATTGTTTCAATGACTCGTAACAAGGTGATAATTTTGATATATGGCTGCATTTAAAACTCCCGCTAATATTGTGACGCAAACTGGTGCCTGAAGTTCATTGGCTAAAGTCGGATATGATGCTCAAGAGCTCACCCTTCTCTTTCCACCACCAGTTTAAGCACGGCGTAGCGTTATAGCAATCGACAGCAATATCGACCTTCTGTACATGAGGAGTTCGAGTTTCCCATCACTGAAGCATCTGCTCATGCGCAGAAAATCGACAATGCTGTACACTATGTCGCACTCAATCTTGTCAGAAAGGCGATATATTTTTGTGAGGAGGGAATTAATTTCCATGACGTTTTTCCTAAGTTCACTATAACCGAGGTTCCGTGTTCACTATAGCCAAAGTTCATTATATCCAAGTTCACGATAACCGAAGTAGACTATTGACGCTAGTTTACACGGAAGCCTTGTACATTAGCAACAGCAAAAATTCTGTAACTCCTAACCTAGTGTGTCGAATGTTAATATATTTGAGAGTCGTTGTTTGACGATATCACAACTCGTGGTTTCAATCTGTTGCGGGTCTGGACTTCCTGTTTAAGCGACGAGCGGCGAGCTTGCAAACGCACTAGCTTCGTTGAAGGTCTTCAGCGCACCGCCGGGCCGGCCTCTGGGGCATGTTTCATGGAAAGTCTGTGATGCCGACCTCCTCGTAATTAGTAAGTCTCTTGTTTATTCAGAGTTTCCGAGATTCACACGCTCATTCTAACGGTCAAAGTTGGCTTTTTGCTATCGCAGTCAGGGAAGACCCGAAGTTTTTTCATCGAGGCCATTTCCTTCCTTCTCTTGACTAATTTTTTTTTTTTCGAGACAAGGGGCATGTGTATTCACTTCGTGGCAAACCGCACACGTATTCAAGGACAATTACAGAGCCAACCCACTGCAAATAGAGACACGTTGAAGAGGTTTTTTTTTCCTTCCCCAGTTCAACACGGAAGATGAGATCTCTAAAAAGAACGTATGTGAATGCTATCAAATAAAAAAACCTTAATTAATAGTAGCCATTAGGTTCAAATCAAAGATCTTAACTTGTTCGAAATATTAAATGAGTTTACAAAATATAATTGCTGATATTTCTCTCAGTCAAGACACTGTTGTTGGCAATACCAATATCCACCAACAGAGCAAGAAGGCAAGAAGTGTCTCTTCGAAACCTTAAACACGAAATCAAATGAACGGAGGCAATAGAAATAAAAAAAAAGATTAACCCCATGGAGTAGCAACTTATTAAATCGGCAAGACTGACAAATAAAAAGGGATGTAGTCATGAAGGGTTAATACATATTCACTAATAGAAGTGTTGAAGACTGGATGGATAAAGGAAAAAGGAGACAACACCAGCAGTGCAGTGTCATCAATCAATCGCAGTGCTGAAACGGCACTATTGAGCCCAGAGAGAGCTGTGCGAGTATGAAAATGAAAGAAAGATGAGAGCTGTGCGAGTTATGAAACATCTCACAGATGTTCATCATACGCCTATTCTGAAAATAGTAACAGAATTTGGCAGTTGCAGAATAACCCTAATTGGACCGGTTCTGCCAGGTGTTGGGGGCAGAGCAGTAGCAAGGCAACGCGACGGCGTCGGCGGTTGGGCATGCGCGCACGCGACGGGGCTTCCAGGAGGCGGCGGCGCCGCGGGGCGAGGGACGAAAGAGGCCGTGCAGAAGCCATCACGAGAACGCAGCAGCCGCTACGGATGGCAAAAAAACATACATGTTTTCCACCAGAAACATCGATATATTAACATCGATATTACGCTTTCGATGTTTTCTTCACATCGATATTTTGTTGCAAAAACATCAATATTTTTAAAAAAATTTAAAATAATTTTTTTAAAAATAAAGAGTGTAAGCACGTTGAAGAGCAGTAACAATCCGCAGCAATATTGTTGTTTTGCGTCATCCTCTTTATCACGCTGCACATCTCGCTTGTGCAATCTGAAGAAGTATGGAAGCTGCTCGTGTTATGAATGTACACTACTGTTTGTGGAAATTGCAACACCGCGAAGGAGCGGCATTGAACGCATCGCATTTCGTGGATAAATTTGTGACATTGAGATCGCCAGGTGATTACATTTACAACGCCGCCAGTCACGTGGTTGCGACGTAGGGACGGCTTATCGCACCTTGTTCGGGTATGAATAGAGGCGCCTTGGAGAGGCTACAAACAGTGACAGGTCGACCCTTGGCTCGCACAAGTTGTCTGTAAGTCACACCATGCCTCGTCGCCGACAGCAAGTGCAGTACGAACACTTGACGGACTTCGACCGGGGCAGGGTCATTGGGATGCGAGAAGCTGGGTTGTCCTACCGCCAGATTGCCACACGTCTGGGACGAGCCGCCAGTACCATCATGCGAACATGGCGTCAGTGGTCTGCGGAAGGTCGTACCCACCGCCAGCGTGGGACAGGGCCTCGCTATCACACTACGGCGAGGGAAGATCGACACCTCTACCGTATGGCCATCACCGATCGCACAGCGACATCCACCACGTTAGCGCAGCAGTGGAATACAGTGACAAGTCACAGCATGTCCGCCAGCAGTGTTCGGCGCCGTCTTGTGCAAAGGGGCTTAATTGCTCGCCGCCCCTTGTTGCGCCTTCCACTGACTCTCGACAACAGACGCCTCCGACATCTGTGGGGCGTCGAACCTCGACATTGGCGGGCTGAGTGGCAGCAAGTCATCTTTTCCGACGAGTCCCGCTTCAATTTGTCCAATAACGACGGTCGTATACGTGTTCGACGACATCGCGGTGAACGCAATCTGGAGGGATGCATTCGCCAGTGTCATACCGGCCCAACACCCGGTGTAATGGTATGGGGTGCCATTGGCTACCACTCACGGACCCGCCTACTCCGCATTGAGGGAAATCTCAACGCCCACCGGTACATCGAGGAAGTCGTGAGGGCGGAGGTCGTGCCCTTCGTACAACGCTCGCCTGGAGCGATATTCCAGCAAGACAATGCGCGACCCCATATCGCTCGCATCGTGCAACGTGTGTTCAATGAACACCAGATACAGCTCCTTCCATGGCCGGCTCATTCACCTGACATGTCGCTAATTGAACATGTGTGGAGCATGCTTTTCCAGAGGCTGGTCCGCCAGGCACCTCCGCCAGCTTCCACCGCCGAACTCTGGACGCGGCTTCAAGGAGAATGGCAGGACCTGCCACAAGAAGCGATACAGACTCTTATTAGCTCAATGCCGCGCCGTGTACAGGCTCTTGTGGATGCGCGTGGTGGCTTCTCAACGTACTGACTTGGCATGTATCCATGTATTTGATGGTACTGCAAATGAAATAAAGTAGTGCCTGTGGCATGGGTGCACAGTACATTGAATATCATTTCCCTAGATCCATTCGTTCTTGGTGTTGCAATTTCCACAAACAGTAGTGTATGTTATCGCCAAGCGTGTCATTGTCTGAATGGACAGTGAAACACGAATTCGATCGCAAAACACGATGTTCTGTATTGTTAATTTTATTGTTTACATTTGATAATTTACTACTAATAAACTACTAACATGCTGCTATTCAAAGAATAAAATATATCCTTTTTACGTACTGTAATCAAAAATGGATAGGAAAATAGCATGTTTACTAGTCTATAATTAAAACACCGATGTTTTCATCGACATCGAAAACCCTATAGCAATATATCGAAACATCGATGTATCGAAACATCGATGTATCGAAACATCGATGTATCGAAACATCGATGTATCGAAACATCGATGTATCGAAACATCGATGTATCGAAACATCGATGTATCGAAACATCGATGTATCGAAACATCGATGTATCGAAACATCGATGTATCGAAACATCGATGTACCGAAACATCGATGTATCGATGTTTTGGTAAAATTTGCCATCACTAGCCGCGGGGCGAGGAAGGAAAGAGGCCGCGCAAAGCCATCTCGAGAACGCAGGAGCCGCCGCCCGCCAGGGAGCTCTGAAAAAGGGCGAAACGGACGCGCCGCGCGCCAGCCGCTGCGTCGCGTGACGTGACGTGACGTGTCGTGTCGTGAGGCGGCCGTTCCTCGAACGGGGCCCCGCGACCCGCCGCCCCACAGCCTCCGGGCCGCGGGTGCACAGGCTACAGTACCGGCAGCGTATATAAGCGACTCGGACAATTCAATGCGCTGTAGCCACAAATTACTACGCTCATGGCACCACCAACATCACAGATACATTAAATCTCAAAACCTTAACACTTACAGCGTTTTCCCTTCACCACACAAGTGCGCACCTAGGGTAGCTTTCGTGTTCCATTCGACCGCAAGGGCGCACCAGTGCAAAGAAGGGCGTGTTCCATTCGCACAATCACACGGAACTAGGGCGCACTCAGGGCGCCCTAACTGCACTGACGAGTTCGTCAGGGCAGTCCAGTACATCGGGTCATTTTGAGGTTAAGTCCGGAAGTTACGCATGCTGATTTGGATTCGTGGTGAAATTGTGAAGATAATTGAGGATATTCTGTCACGCAGAGATACTTCGAATGATGGAGTATATTATGTTTTGCGAGAAATGTCTTAAAATAATGTTTGTGACTTACGCAAAGTTCGGAAAATCAGTTTTTGTTTTCCTTAAATTTAACCTTGAATAACTTCAAGATAACAAATGCAGTGCTATTTAGAAACCAAAGTATAGGTACGTCTCAATTTCGAAACGCTAGTAAAATGAATGCTCATGTTAATATTTTTATGGTTTTCAATAACAAAACAATTTTGCAGAAGCCTTTCGGTTCAAAATCTTGTGTTCTCATCCTGACACCAGCTCCGGTTCGATATTCTGTAGCTAGTGTTGAAAACGCACCAGCATCAGGCCTCGAGTACGCAGTCAGGAAATAATGCAATTCAATTCGAGGAATTATCGGAAGAGTCTGTGCATCAAGGAATTCACTTTAATTACCTCTTAGAAATTAACAAGCAGAGCAGTAAGAGAGATTAATTAACAAAAATGTAACACTGCAAAATATAAATGGATAAGAAAAAAGTGTTTCATTTCTTTAATTATTTTTCTTTCCTTTCGAAACCCACATTAAGCTCCGAATCAAAGTTTCTTCACGATGTACAAATTTTCTGTGGAGCCAAAATGAAAGGCAAAGTTTCATCCTAGTAATAACAAACCTTTCTCCTACCACAATACGCAAAGGCTAATGAGTTCCAACAGCACTTTCATGGAATATTTAATAGATGGCCATCACTCCTTTCCAACTTGCTCAAGCGTTGTCCACTTACTGGGCAGTTGTGGCAGCGGGCGGATTGCAAACTACGATATGGCGTCACATTGCTTTCGCTATCATTCATTACTCATGATGAGCTACTCGTGATCTGGGCTTAAGCAACATGACCAATTGGCGGAGGTAATGAATATAACTTCAAATCACATTCCCTTACCCAATTCTCTGAATCATCAAAATCCCTTAATATTGTCCAGCGACAACTCTTGGTAATGAAAGGGTAAAAATGTGGCTGCAATACAGGCATTTCTCATTCGGATTAATGGTTAAGAAAATGCTAAAATTACTTGAATCTGTGAGGAATGAAAACTCCTTTAATAATGTTGTTTACGTCTATTCTAGGAGTATAACTCAAGTAACTTGTTTTTCTTGAAGTTAAGCGTGGTAAACTGAATTCAAGAAGATATTAAGACCCGGCTTGTGACGTCACAGAAAACGTGAGCTAACAAGAAATGCTTACTGACCTTGAGTGCGAAGAGTATATAATCACCTATAACGAACCACAGACACGAAAACAAGTTGCCGACGTCACTTAAAAAGGCTGGCATAAAAAATCTCACAGCCAACAGGAAGGACTATTAATTTGAGAGGAAACCTCGTGACCCATTAAGACACAGTAGGATTCCCGCAACATCAGAAATGTAGCGGTCTACATTTGGAGCACTCGAACAGTCCGTGACGCCAATCGTCCAAACCGTTCTGATGCCTTGAAGCAGCAATGTAGCGGTTTAGAACGGTGTGTCATTCATGCTTAGCCACTCTACAGCAGAACGGCTCCGCATTTCTTGCAGCAACTCTTCGGATCTGAGCGCACGCACCGATGGTAAACGAAGTGTCTCAGGGAAATCGCACAAACAGCCCTCGAAGGACAACAAAGGAATTTGCATAGCGGGACCTCAGAGGCGCGTCGTGGCGAGGCCCTCGGCCCCTCCGCGGATCGAGAGCGGCGTCGAGTGGTCGATTGCGGAAACGCGAGGGACGGACGATAACCGCGCTTCGCCGTGCGACCGTTAACGGCGCCACTGGAGGCCCACCGGCGGACGAGTGTTCGTGCGAAAGTGGAGGCAAATTGAAGGTCCCGTTCGATTCTGGAAACTTCGGCGCGGAATATTGAGATTCGAATGGGCACACGGAACCAATATTTGGTGTATGTAATAACCAGCATTTCATTAAGCCAATAGTTGTTAACGTTGTCGGGCAATGTCAATTTATTACATGAATTATGAAATTTATTGTATTAGCAAACTTACGTTATTGGATTTCTCTTCCTTTTCCTCTACAATAATGAACCTTCACAGCGGGAATGTTTGAACTCGATTATATTGAAAATTCAATTTCAGCATCAGATACATTGCTAAACGCAAATTTGTTACCTTAATTGTTTTGTAATACACCTATGAACCTTTTTGTTTTGTAATATACAAATGAAACTCGGCTAAAAATATCTAATAAATAAAAGTCAAATTGGAAGCTACAATGTGAATGTTTTAAATACTATTGAGCCTCACTGAATAACAACAAATAGCTATGTAACCAACAGCTTTTTATATCACGATACAAAATAAAGGAAAATTAATATTTACAAAAACAGTAATTACTTTTTTAGACATTCCAAAACACGTATGTTTTTATCGCTACGCAGTGAGCTAAAGATGCCTTTAGCAAGTCGGTGAACTGCAGACTCATCCAATGCGAAACTCTCAACACTTCACAATTGTCAGAAACAGTTAAACGTAAACAGTTAGGAGGAAGAGGAAGAAACTTCCTTCCACCTGAATATCATATTTATCATCTCCATCTCCATTTTCCACGATCCACTGATGCGATCCGAAAACACAAGATCTCCGGCTTTTTTTTCATCTTGGTGAATTCTACAAGGAACTCCAATAATAATTTTTCACACACGCTTCCGCAGGAACGGGAATGTAGGTCGTCTTTGCTCTCGAAGCGGACGCCTGCTCAACGCACCGCAGACAATGGGCTCCGAGAATGTAAACACGGAGCAGACTTTCCGACGCCACAAAAGGTGCACAGGACGAGAACCGAGGAACAATTTTGAACAAAAATAAAAAAATTGCAGTGTTGTAAAAACATGCAAAGTTTTCACAAATGGGCCCTTGGTAACCACCTAACAGTCATTCAATGGCAAACTGTCGGCTTACTTTGTTTTAAGCCAAAAATGTTCAAATGAAAATTCATATTTTAGAACATTCTTTCAGACTAAATTTCGGGATTTCTTCAACAAGTGCATATTTTGTTCTTTCGCCAGTGACGAATCAATGGAAATGACAAATTTTTGACGTTTAAAAGGGAATACATATCATTATTTGCTCGTCTCACTTTTTTGGGAAACTGAAAATATGATCAAATGCTTGAAACTGTCAGCATCAACATGCAAAATGAATTCCTTCTAATGACGAATCAAAATCTTACACGAAAAAGAAGAATGGGTTCCGAAATAAAAAGGGGAGAGGAAGAAAGAACAAAACAAAAGGAAAGGCAAAATTATAACACAATGAGCATCGATCATTATGAAATATCAAAGTAAATTATTATTAAATATTAATTTTACTTAGAACGATTTGGAAAAATACTAAATATATAAACGTAATTTTACTGTCATTTCACTTTTTTAAAAAAAATGTACTTTAACGCATCGAAAAATAACGAGAATTTATTTACAGTAACTATAACCCGTCACAATGTTTATACATCGTAATGATTTTGATAACCAAAAACGTATATAATTAATGAAAACTGAATTACACTCGTGAGGAACTCGGTCCTCAACTTTATTACATTACAATTAAAAACTTTGCGAAGTGGGAATGTGGCTACGCCTTCTTTGAGGAAGAGAGCGTTTGATTAAGATTTGAAAGGAAAATTCTAAGACTAATTTGGAGGACGATATTAAATGAGAAACTTTTAGTTTAAAAAACAACGAGCCTTGTCGTGTTTATATAATTTAAAAACTTGCCGTTAACTAGATATCTGCATTGTATGAGAGATTAAGAGTATTACGCATTCCGGAATGTAAAAAAATAAAGGAAAAAAGAACAGGGGTTGAGGACGCCGACACTGAAGAAGGAGGCGACAACGAAAGTGAAGAAGGTGGCGACAAGTGACTGAAGAAGAAGGCCACGACGAAAGTGAAGAAGGAGACGACAAGAAACTGAAGAAACTGAAGAAGAAGAAACTGAAGAAGAAGAAGAAGAAACTGAAGAAGAAGAAACTGAAGAAGAAGAAGAAGAAACTGAAGAAGAAGAAGAAGAAGAAACTGAAGAAGAAGAAACTGAAGAAGAAGAAACTGAAGAAGAAGAAACTGAAGAAGAAGAAACTGAAGAAGAAGAAACTGAAGAAGAAGAAGAAACTGAAGAAGAAGAAGAAACTGAAGAAGAAGAAGAAACTGAAGAAGAAGAAGAAACTGAAGAAGAAGAAGAAGAAACTGAAGAAGAAGAAGAAGAAGAAACTGAAGAAGAAGAAACTGAAGAAGAAGAAACTGAAGAAGAAGAAGAAACTGAAGAAGAAGAAGAAACTGAAGAAGAAGAAGAAACTGAAGAAGAAGAAGAAACTGAAGAAGAAGAAGAAACTGAAGAAGAAGAAGAAGAAGAAACTGAAGAAGAAGACGACAAAGAAGAATTGGCATAAAAAGCTGAAAAACAAACGACAGACAAGGACGGGAAGACTTCAGGAAGGAGGTCAAGGCTTGTGTTGCCGCGAGGTAGAAGAAAAAGCGCGCCGAGCCGCTCCAGCCATGCATCGATCGCAAACAAATTCTCCACGCGCAGATCTCTTCCGGCCACCGCCCCGCAGCCTGGCGGCCGCTAGAGGACGTTCGGGAGGGCGGAAGGTTGGTTGGTTGGTTCTTAGCGATTCCGTGTTCGCCAACTACCGCGGTCATTAGTCCCGTAAGTGTAGGACATGTTTTCCCCCTCGGGAGGTGGCGTTGATCTACCCCCTCTGGATCCTGCGCCAACCTACCGACGGCTAACGGGATTTCCCCCAACCAGGTATCTCCCACCAGCAGGGTACCGCCCCAGCCGCGACAAGCTCTAAGCTCCCGACCGGTCTCCCGGCATGTGTGGTAGTGTAGTGCATGTTAGTGTAAGTGTGTGTGTGTAAGGGGAGAGGAGAGGATAGGAAGAGGATGAAAAGATCGCGCGCGGTCTGTTGCCCGTTTGGTAGGGTACTGCTCTGGCATTCGCTTGGTGTTGGTCGGAGAAATCACGGAAAACTACCGATCATAGCAGCCGGCCGCTAGAATTCTCCTCCAGACAGCGATTGAAGTCGAGCTAACTGAAAAGCTAGTATCGAAAATCCAGCCGCCGTCAGGACTCGAACCTAGGAGCTCCCCGGTCAGAGGTGCTGCAGTGACATCAGTTGATGCACTGAGCTACCGCTCCCGGTAATAAGTGTTTGTAAGGAGTGAAGATAGGACAAGGAAGCGGAAGGAAAGATCGCGCGCGATCCGTTTGTAAGGGTACTACACCGGCATTCGCCTGGTATTGATCAGAGAAACCACAGAAAACTACCAATCAGAGCAGTCGGCCGCTAGAATTCTCATCCAGACAGCGACTGAATTCGACCTAGCTGAAAAGCTAGTGTCGAAAATCCTGCCACCGTCGGGACTGGAACGCAGTACCTCCGGGTCAGAGGCGCTGCAGTGACATCAGTCGACGGCCTGGGCGTGCTCTCTCGGCGGGAGGGCGGAAGAGTGCGCTCGGGCGTAATGAGAGCAATTAGGGGCGGGGCGGGGCGGGGCGGGGCGGGGCGGGGCGGGGCGGGGCGGGGCGCGCGGGAAAGACACGGTGGCGCACAATGCCACCATAAAGCGGAGGCGGTCGCCCTGGCACTCCGGAAGTCCCGCGTGCGGCATAACAAGTGGACGACATTTTCTCGTCACAGTTTTTTTTCCTTCCTTTCGGAGTGGACTCTCATGTTTGGAATGTGAAAGAGAAAGTGAAATTTGGTACCTTCGCGACGCTCGGATGGTTCCCGCGTGCGCCACAACACATGAAGAGAGGGAATTATTAGATCGTAAAGTCGTAAGTGAAGGGGAAAATATTAACGAACAGGGATTACCGAGTTTACTTCATTTGACATACATTAAACTCAGTTGTGAACCTCGTTATTAAAATACCTTGAACATTTCAGGAATGGTAATATTTTAGTAGTGAGAGAAGGGAGAAATTATTTAATAACAAAATTAAAAGAAATATCATTAGTCCACCCATTCCCAAGAGACTTTAATGAAATTATCTAGATATCATATAATCTACGTAAGAGGACAGAAAAGAGGATGTATAAAGCCATCCACATGGTTACAAATTATCAACTTCAAAGAATCACTAATTCGATTTATTCCAAATAAATACTTTAGAAAAGTAGTAAAGGAATTAAAAGCTCGAGTTCGCCTGGCATTCAGTGGATTCACCTTGAGACTGCATCAGACACCTTGGAAATCATCTCGTTTTCGCAAAACAATGTCTAACTTTTCAAAAAGTCACGTACGTTCCATCAGAATGGAAAAAATATGCGTCTGGTAATACATACTTGGAACTCGTATTGTTTTTAGAAATAAGATTCAGACTATTGTAAAGAGTAGTATAATATCCTTCTACAGTCACCCTATAATGAACAAGCATTGTATTATGTGCATAATGCGTTCATCATAATGCGTATTCCATTTCATCAAAAATCTATTTTAATTTAGTAATATGGAAATGTCGAGTTCATTAACAAAACATGATCTTTTGTCTAGATTACAAACAAACCCGTCTGAAAATACTTAACACTGAAAATAGAAATTGCCTAATTCGAGAAGCATCCAGTACTCCCGTTCGAACGAAGTGAAGACGAGGCTGAAGCGTATTGGAGCAGAACCTTGACAGGCAGTGGGAGCCACTGTGACTAGACATTTCCTCGCCAACGCCCAACGCCAATTGGCTCGTTAATTACGGAGAGCGTCTTTGCGGCGAGGATGCAACATGCAACACGCTGCAGTGCATTCTGATTGCATCCAGTGCACCCTCCCCATGCATTCCTCTAATACGTCTCCACTTCCTCTGAGTAATGCACCACTCTACTTGGCGTTTATCCTTCCATGACCATCCCGCAGTGTGCACACTCGCTTAGGGGCTCCCATGTCACTGTCCGGCCCTAGTGGTGGATGTGACGGCAGCTGGTCGATTTCCTCGGCCACGGCGGCCGCGGCAAACGCAATTTTAGTCCCGTACTAATTGCCGAACGGACGTGTTCGCTGCTAATTAGTGTGCGGGAAGAGCTCAATACAGCCACCGTTTATTTGCGCACGTGACTCTATAATCTGTTGTCGAAGGCAGCGGTCGACGCAGCACTGTGCGTACTGGAACTTTCAATGTTTTCACAATGGAGAAGTTCAATTTACCTGGCTCTAGAGATAAGAAGTATGGTAGATACTTTGTTAAACAGATTCGTGGCCATGTAGGCATGATGTACCAAAACTACGTGTAAATAAAATAATTTCTGAACGAAAAGAATATAATCAATTCAGTCAAGTGCGATTGCTCTGGTATTTTGGGAATTCTGAGGCTTGGTAATTCAGAGCATGCAATAATTACATAAATGGATATGAAAAAAGAAGCATTCCTCTCGCCGGGTATTACATTCCCGCATATATTACATTCCGACACAGGACTCACTAAGTACTACTTTGTACACGTTGTGGATATTGAACATTCCAAAACTACAGGTAATGTCTATGTAATAAGGTTTGTTACTGAAGAAAAAAATGTGACAGCAAATCGAAAATAACGGTTATCGGATATCAGAACATTTAGCTCTGCAAATTTACATTTTTATGTTACCGTTTTTTAAATGAATTGCTTTACTTCAACAGTTGCCAGTTGCATGGTTTAATGAACAAAATGTTACATATACACAAATACGTGAAATCTAATAGAACCACACGAGACTGAAACGGAATAAACTAGTATTTTAATCCGAAATCTCGACATCACACCAAAATGACTTCATAGTGCAATTTTGTTTGATGTTTAGTTAGTTAATGCCTTATTTTTACGTGGCGAGACTCGGACCATCAGGCCCGCTGTTCCGTCTTACCACGCAAATTTCGCTACGCTCCTTTCACCACCTAGCGGAGAAAGGAGGTATTACCTTGGGCGACGAAACAGGCGGATCTCAATTTTGCTCAGAGGCTTCTTTTAGGCTTGAGGATCTTTTACATGCAGTAAATCTACTACATGGGACAGCGGGCTTTACTTCCCCTCCGAAGGAAGGCGTACGATGGATTTTTTCGCCCTTAAAAATTCACGGCTTCGATTGGGTTTGAACCCGCACACTCTGGTACAACAGTGCGGTACGCTGACCGTTATACCACCGAATCCGCCATTACACCACGGATGTCGTAGCGTTGTATAAAATATTTATCCTCGTTATAAAACAAACGCACTTTCCCATCCCCATCCTCCCGTTGAGCTCGCCCGCGAGCGTGCGAAGCGAACCTCGAGTGTAGTTCCTTCCCGGGACAGCGGCCGGGAACCTCTCCCTGGAAGAGAGAAGCCAATTGGTCGGCAGGTACTCGAGCGCAACGCTCAAACGAAAGCCGTACGCTCGGAGGAGCACGGATCTTTTTGCTCTTTGACGGAGCGATCCTCGATCCAGAAGCCGCTTCAGCAGCAGCTTTCATAACTCACAAGAAGCGATAACGCCGCCGCATCGCGCCGGCCTCTGCGTCGCGGCGTCCAGCGTCCAGCTATGGGAACCTGCGACCGCACAGCGCCGCACGCCCTCGGGCAAAAAGCCGCTCGGCGGGCCACGCCCCCGCTCCGGGCCGGAACAGCCAGAGGTTGGGTTGGTTGTTACCGATTCCGGGCAAGTCCACTACCGAGGTCATTAGTTCCGTAAATGTAGTGCATGTTGCACTCGGGAGGTGGCAGTGATCTTCCCCCGCTGGATGGCGAGATCCGGCGCCAACCTACAGTAGGTTAGTGGGGTTTCCCCAACCAGGTATCTCCCTTCAGCGGGACACCGCCCCAGTCGGGACAAGCTGTAAGGTTCCGTCCGGTCTCACGGCTTGTGTGGTAGTGTACTCCATGTTAGTGTAACTGTGAGAGGATGGGACAAGGAAGAGAAAGGAAAGGTCGTGCGCGGTCCGTGGCCCGTTTGGTACGGTACTGCTCCGGTATTTGCCTAGTGTTGATCGGAGAAACCACGGAAAGTTACCGATCAGAGCAGCCGGCCTCTAGAATTGTACTCCAGACAGCGAATGAATTCAACTTAGTTGACAAGCTAGTGTCGAAAATCTTGCCACTATTGGGACACAAATTTAGGACCTCCCAGTCAGAGGCACTGCAGTGACATCAGTTGATGCACTGCGCCATCTCTCACGATGGAACAGCCCGAGTAAACTCTCATTCCGAAAGCTAGCTTAGGCACCATATTTCCTGCCTTTACTTCGTCTTCTATTACATGAATTCGAGAGAAATACCCATCCCCCCTACGTAAAATGTGTATAGTGGCTTCTAATTGTACGATGAAAAAAAGCAAAACTTCAACAGAATCTTATTCATTATCCATTCATAATCTAATACCTGTTCAATTTAATATGTATTAAAATTGAAAACTTTTCTTTCAAGATAACACAAATTAATTAATTCTTGAGAGAGGCTATGGTTCTTCAGTTAAAACCTCCAAAAACGAAACGCAATGAAGACAGGCCCTATTTATTTAAAACGTAACGGTTATGGAGATAGCGAATTTTTCAGGGCAAAGTTATTTAATTTTGAACAGAAACTAAAGATAATAATATGGAAACAAGTTCAATTTCTTTCAAGTTTTATTGCCCATAGTCATAAAAAGGAGGTTATATTCGAAGGATGGCTGTAAAAAAATTCTTGGCAAAAATGAAATTCCTTCACATTACAAAATAAAACACGAGAGAAAGGCTGCATTGTGACATTTCGGGCATATTTGAAGAAAGAGACGAGAGGTACAGAATAAACAGATTTCATATGAAATATTAAAACCTAAAGTCTTCTCGTATACAAGAAACGTATACGTCGTTTCGTCAAAAAAATTCATGTAAGTGAATTATTATTCGTGTGTTAGTTTAGTTTCCTGGTAAAATATTGTTAGAATTTTTTTACACATTAATACTGAAAAGGTTACAAACAACTTGCTACAGAAGTAAATGTTCCATTGCTCTGCTTACCTAATGTTCTAATAATTCAGAAACAAAGTCGTAATTACTTTGTGACTGCACACAACCTAATTACCAAGAGTACATTAATTAATACGTTAATTATTTGCAAAATGACTATACTCAAAACATAGGTGTGTACTCGTCTCGACAACAATTCACGATAGTAAACAATGAACCAAATGAAACAGAATATATTGCTAAAACATTATTTTCTTCAACATATAGCTCTATAAAAGTAAAGAAGGCAACAATTGTAACATACTACTTCATAAAATATTTGACTATTTGTAGTTCGTAAACTGAATAATTCATTATTTATGTCTTTATTATTATAAGAAATATAATTTGGCTAAAAAACTTGTTTTAGAATACTATTATTTCAGAATGTGGATACAGCATTAGGTCGCATTTAAAATACACTTTTCACTTGCACTGCACTTAGAGAAAAGATAATTCCGTCTTAATGTGATGGGAGTCGTGAATGTTCTCGGATACACTCCGTTCCTGTAGCGAAATCCCTTTTTACAATACAAAAATGATAAAAACATAATAAAAAATATTTTTCACCTGAAATATATAATACCTATTTGATACAATGCAAATAAATAAGTAACGTATGTCTCGTCCCCTCAATCAAACATCCACCGAGCGCTTGCTCCGTCGTTTAGGAGACCTCGTCTTCCCCATCTCCGGGGGAGAAAAACGACGACAGCATATAAGGCACACTGCCACTCCACGAAATGTTTTCGTATGAATCACCCCACCCAGTCTCCCAATATACTCGTGTACCCTCCCCCTCTGGGTTCCATCCTTAGAAGAATATTCCCTTTAAGAGAAGCATTAACACGGTCCCAGTTTAAAGGATTCCATCAACACTCCGGAACGTATTTCATGAACAATAAAGTGCTGGATTGCACGATGCTTACTACTTATTACAGGAGCAAATTCAACTGAAACACGAAACCTTTTTCGAATTTATGTAATTATTTCAACCAGGAAAAAATATGTTTTAATAAAAAGAATGGACTCTACAAAATCTTTGAGAGATTTAATGTGATAAAATGAAATAATTTAGAGAAAGACACAACTAGTATCGAATTAAAACATAGATTGTTAGAAGTTTCTGTTAATTAAACCAACAAAAGCACAAAATATCAAATAGCGGTGAGTCCGCTGACCCCAACACTAATTTCCTTGTCGGAGACACGCACATCAGCAGCAATACGCAAATCCGCAAACCGGAAAGAGGAAAGCTTATGGCAGTAACCAAACTAGATCGTCCGGTAGAGTAAGGAAGAGAAAAAAATCGAAATAGATCAATTACGGAGAGCAGCAATTACTGCTTAAAAGACCTGCCATAAAAGGAGATTTGCGTTGGAGAGAAAACAGAGTGCTCCAGGTGGCTTTCACCTCAAGGAACCACCACTCGAACCGCGGGCGCGCGCTTCGAACCACCACCGGGCGGCGGTGGGGGAAGCGACGGTGATGGTGACTGTGGTGGTGGTGGCAGTGGTGGTGGTGGTGGTGGCGGCAGTGGTTGTAGTGGTGGTTGTGGTGGTGGAAGTGGTGGTTGTGGTGGTGGAAGTGGTGGTTGTGGTGGTGGAAGTAGTGGTTGTGGTGGTGGAAGTAGTGGTTGTGGTGGTGGAAGTAGTGGTTGTGGTGGTGGAAGTAGTGGTTGTGGTGGTGGAAGTAGTGGTTGTGGTGGTGGAAGTAGTGGTTGTGGTGGTGGAAGTGGTGGTTGTGGTGGTGGAAGTAGTGGTTGGTGGTGGATGGTGGTGGTGGTGGTGGTGGTGCGATGGCGGCGGCGGCGGCGGCGGCGGCGGCGGTGGCGGTGGCGGTGGCGGTGGCGGCGGCGGCGGCGGCGGTGGCGGTGGCGGCGGCGGCGGCGGCGGCGGCGGCGGCGGCGGCGGTGGCGGTGGCGGTGGCGGTGGCGGCGGCGGCGGCGGCGGTGGCGGTGGCGGCGGCGGCTGCTGCGGTGCGGGCAACCGCGCGGGATGACAGTAATTGTGGGTGAAAACGCACGGTGGGAGGAGGCGAGCGGTCTCGGGCGGCGGGCATCGGGGACGGGCGAAAGGAACAGGGCCACGCCCCTCTGCTCCTCGGTGACTCTTCCATCTCGCCAGAGGCGCGCCAATTCACCCGCTTCCACTGCCTGCTTCTCCATCCGAAATAACTGATTGTCGACTTGCGGGGAATTTCCCCCTCCATGAATCTTCCATAGGTAGGTATCGCCTTAACTGAGGCCAGCTTCAAGCTCCTGACTGTTGTCCCTACATGTGTGGTAGTGCAGTGCATGTAAGTGAATGTTCCTGTACGCTTGATTCTCATCACTATTTGGCTAGATGCAGGTATCATAACTTTAAAAAAAAATTCTAGTGAAACCTACTTTCGTTTCTGATTAGAAGAGTTTGTGTAGAAGCGCTTCTGGAATTTCCGACGGTTAATATTTGCGGTACTCATGAACGTACATTAATGGAAAATTCTTCGACGACTTGCTTGTCCGACAACCCTGAACGTAGGTGATTCAAAATCAAATTATCTACCCCACTCTCTGGAAGTTTTGTGCGCTGTTTCTCTTCCATTCTGTCCACGGTATCAGGCCTCAGCATGTGGTGCCTCGCTTAGTGCCTTGACAACGCTCGTCGCCTCTGCACCCAACTGCCCCCACCGCTGCCACAGCCACCCCATTCTCCAGCCGCCGCCAAAGCCTCCGCCCCCGCTTCCAGCTTAGTCACTCCACCCCCGCTACCGCTTTGGCCTTTGTCACCCGCGCTCCCAACACTATCGCAGACACCCTCGAGTCGCGTCGCGTCGCGTCGCGTCGCGTCGCGTCGCGTCGCGTCGCGTCGCGTCGCGTCGCGTCGCGTCGCATCGCGTCGCATCGCATCGCGTCGCATCGCGTCGCATCGCGTCGCATCGTGTCGCATCGTGTCGCATCGCATCGCGTCGCATCGCGTCGCATCGCATCGCGTCGCATCGCATCGCATCGCATCGCATCGCATCGCATCGCATCGCATCGCATCGCATCGCATCGCATCGCATCGCATCCCATCGCATCGCATCGCATCGCATCGCATCGCATCGCGTCGCATCGCGTCGCATCGCGTCGCATCGCGTCGCATCGCATCGCATCGCATCGCGTCGCATCGCGTCGCATCGCGTCGCGTCGCATCGCATCGCATCGCATCGCATCGCGTCGCATCGCATCGCGTCGCGTCGCGTCGTTCGCTCAACGTTGCGTTTATGGAGCCTTCTACTCCGGCAGCCGTTGGGCGGCGCGGGCGGGCGAATGGGCGAATGGGGGGGGCGGGCGCGTTGACGAGTGCGCGCGCGGGGGATGCGAGCCTCTTCCAAAGAATAACGAGAACCCTCCCCCCCCCCACGGAGTGGGGTGGCAAAAGAGAGGGGAATACACATGACACAGGCGCGAGCTCGCGTGGAAAATGAACAACTGGAGAGAAAAAGCCGGGGACCGAGTGGCAGGGTGCGGGGAGCGGGCGACCACCGCCTCAGGCGTCGCGTCGCGTCGCGTCGCGATGCAGACACGTGACCAGATCGATAGCGCCCTTGTGCCTTTGCGAGGTTTCCCTGAGGAATGTAGGCACGTTTCAGTTTCTACATATAGAATCAATACGGGTTTTAGAAATAAACACATAAAGCATACACTGCTGTCTTCGGTGCTCACATTTATAACTGCCACAGGGCACTAGGAAAATCACAATAATCCAATTGTCAAAAAAAACAACACTCAATTTTATTTTTATTTTAAAATGTTTCAGTAAAAATATGTAATGTGAAAATGTATGTGAAATGTATAATTTTATCACCTGCTTCATTTTAGTAACAAAATGAGCGAGCTTTGAGCAAATCTTGTTATTACTCATTTACAATGAGCCACACATATATTAATAATACATAATAAAGAAGTAAATAATGAAATATGGAGTAAATAACCTCGACAATAACCAAGAAATATCTCGATAGAATAGATGGCCTACCTTTTTCTATCTCCTTTATCGCTTTGATACATAACACTGTATACCCAAACAAGTTGTGCGAAGATTACTAGCACAAAATACGATGGTCAGTTACTTTTCTGTTTTAGTTCTGATAAAGACTGTCAAGGAAGGTACCAATGGGTGACTTACTGCGAGCTAAAGTTCATTTTTTAAATTCATTTTTTAAGGTCGCGTTTTAACAACTTGGTCACATAGCGACTACTATGATTGTTTCAACTGTAGAGGGAACTGTAAGAACACTTAGGGACAAAACTAACACACACAAACATCCATGTCCGAGGCGGAATTCGCACCCGCTACCCTTCCTACCGAGGCAGCTACGGCCCTTCAGCCTTAGCGACGTCGGCTGTCCAGACCAGCTACAGTTCAATATATACAGCAATTTCGTTTTAATTATGAATTCAATGACTATTTACAGAATGAAATTGTAAACTTTCATTGCAAATAAGAAATAAGAAATATAATAACAACAAAGGAGACAGCATATAAGAATTCCACTAAAACTCCAATAAATCGTTTCGCTATCTGGAGCAAAAACCGAAAAAAGAGGAGAGGCGGATGCCGAAGGGAAGGAATGTCGGAAGCCGAAAGCAGGCGCACGTGGTTTGCGCGAGGGTTATCGAGGGAGAATCAGGGAAGGGGAAGGGGAAGGGGAAGGGAGGGGGCGGGGCGGAGGAGTGAAGAGCCGATAGCGCATCGCGCGGAGGCGGCGTCCGTCTCCAGCCTCATTAGGAAGAGCGCTGCTTCCGCGCCGCCTCGGGCTGGAGGCTGGAAAGCGGGCCACTCCTCTGGGAAGCGCCCAATTTATTCCACAATCCCGCGGCTCGAGGACTAGTTGACCGGGCGCGGTAGCTCAGTGCGTCAACTGATGTCACCTCTGACCGGGAGGACCTAGGTTCCCACTCACCACGGCGGCAGGATTTTCGACACTAGCTTTTCAGCTAGGTCGAATTCAGTCGCTGTCTGGAGGAGAATTCTAGCGGCCGGCTGCTCCGATCGGTAGTTTTCCGTGGTTTCTCCGATCAACACCAGGCGAATGCCGGAGCAGTACCCTGCCAAACGGGCCACGGACCGCGCGCGATCTTTCTTTCCTCTTTCTTGTCCTATCCTCCCCTTACACACTCACTTACACTAACATGCACTACACTACCACATATTCCGGGAGACCGGTCGGGAACTTAGAGCTTGTCCCGGCTGGGACGGTGCCCCGCTGGTGGGAGAGTCCTAGTTACGGGGAAATTCCGCTCGTCGACGGTAGGTCGGCGCCCGATCTCGTCATCCAACGAAGGAAGTCCACTGCCATCTCCCGAGGAAAAAACCTGCACTACACTTACGAGACCAATGACCTAAGCTATTGACGCGCCCGGAATCACTGATCACCCAACAAATCGAGAACTACTCGCTGAAAAACACTCATTTTATCAATGCGCAACTGGGAATTACTATGACTGGCGTTACTCATAATGCACAAAATGTTGTAATTCGCTAGTCTCTCCTACATTGCAGCCTCATTAAACAACATCAATTACAATTTTTATTAATTATAAATGAGACCGTCTCCAT